>ML796652.1:128112-168599 GCA_009831015.1 Picea engelmannii
TGGAGAGTAGGAGATCTACAAGTGGGTATGTGTTTAACTTATTTGGAGGAGCGATAAGTTGGATGAGCAAAAGACAGGTTGTAGTGGCACTTTCAACTACAAAAGTTGAATACATGGAAACCATTCATGCAAGTAAGGAAGAAATATGATTACAAATATTGTGTTTAGGTATTGGATTCGTACATCAAGATGTAAGGATAGATTGTGACAGTTAGAGTGAAATTTTTCTGGCGAAGAAACCGTCTTATCATTCAAAGACAAAGCATATTGATATTCAATATCACTTTGTGAGAGACATGGTTGAATAAAAGAAAGTATTGTTGATGAAGGTGGACACTTTGAAGAATTTTGCAGATTCATTAACAAAATATGTGAGCACTGAGAAGTTCTCTTGGTGTAGAGGATCCATGGACATTGTTTCCCTATATTGTTGACTATGTAACCCTGTAACCCCCTGTATGCAAAGAAAACAACAAGTGGGAGAATGTTGGGTATGTGTTATATTCATTGCACACAAAATAGTGTTTGTGTTGCACTGGGAATATAAGGGGGTGTGAGGGGGGTGAAGCACCCTCGAGAAAATTGTTTTTCCTTGGGAAATGTGTTACATTTTTGCCTCATTTTTTGTGTTGCCTCGATTTTCATGTCCATTGTTGGGTGGTTTTTCGGCACATGGTTTTTTCCGATTGATTTATATTTTTGGTTGAGAAATTAGGGTTGTTGACTAATCCAAGTCATTTGGTTAGGGTTTTGGATGCCTCTAGATCCTATATGTATATTGTATTGTAAACAATGTATCACTATAAATGAATATAGAATATGATGGTTTTTCCGGTTTGGGTTTCTAGGGGAAAAATCTCTGTGTAATGTTTGTATTTTCCATTGTATCTTTTATGTTCTTTTACTGAAAATTTGTTTGTAGTAAATATTGTACAAGGTTAAAATATACACTTGGGTGGGTCCAAATGTATGCCATGTTCATCCACAATGTATTTGAATTATTGAATTAATTTAATGTGAAATGGGAATTTCTCCAGATTGGCATCGAGCTTGTGTTGTCGCAGGGTGCTTAGAACCTATTAGATGTGATGTAGATGTTCTACCTAGGTCCAACTGAATATGAGGATGTATTCCAAATATATTACCATAAAATATTTTTTGAACATCTGCAAGATATCATGCATCATCCTCATTAAATTCGTTGGAGAATTAGTCAATCCAAAAGGCATGACCAACCATTCAAAAAGGCCTTCTTTAAATTTAAAGGTTTTTTTCCATACATTGGTTTATTCTATCCGAAAACGATGGTAGTTGGACTTCAGATCAATATAACTAAATAACTTGGCACCCTTAAGATAATCAGGAAGATCATAAATCCATGGGATTAGGTATCGGTTCCTGATAGTGATCTTGTTTGGGACAATATAATCAATACAGAGTCGACATGTCCCATCCTTCTTCTGTACTGAAATTATTAAGATCCCATAAGGAGAGGAGCTTGATCAAATGTGGCCCTTGTAAATGAACTCATGAATCTTACACTTTATTTCCTCATTCTCTAGAAGGGATCACCTATATATTGGACCATCGAGTAATTTTGCACCAAGTATCAATTCAATGGGATTTTTTAACTAACAATGTAGAGGCACCCTTGTAGCTGAGATTGCAGATCTCACCGATTTTGAGGGTTAAGTGGACCCAATAAAGGGTCCTCTAGGGTTTTTGTAATGGGATTTCAGCCCATGGATCATTCTCTAGAAGGGATCACCTATATATTGAACCATCGAGTAATTTTGCACCAAGTATCAATTCAATGGGATTTTTTAACTAACAATGTAGAGGCACCCTTGTAGCTGAGATTGCAGATCTCACCGATTTTGAGGGTTAAGTGGACCCAATAAAGCGTCCTCTAGGGTTTTTGTAATGGGATTTCAGCCCATGGGTTCTCCCCATGTTTGGCCCTATTGTAATGGTTGTAAAAGTATAAATAAAGAAGAATGTATTGAAGAAAAGGGGGGAATAGATATCTAAGTGAAGGTAGTTCGAGATGCTTTGTGCAAAGGAATGTATATTTGTTAAGGCTTTGTGCTCGATAGAGAGTTGTCTTTGTCCCTTGATCGTGTTTTGGAAGGAGGATCTGGTACTCAGTGCAAAAATATCTTGTTTGGTGTGAAGCTTGACTCTGTGGCTTAGTTCACAGAAGTGAATGAATGTAATATTTGAGCACATAATAAAAGAGGCAAAGTGGTTGGTGGACATAGCCCCACACTGGGGTGAACCATGTATATCTAGTGTCTTATGGTTTTCTTTGTACAATTTTATCTCTATTGTGTTTTTCTTAGTGCTTATATTAGATGTGTAATGGATATGTATATGGTTATTTAATGCTTTTCTTATGTTAAAATGTTAGATCTGATTCACAATGCTAAGTGCTAAGTGTTTAAGGTGCATATTCTTTGTTGTTACTACGCTATATCTATCCTTGGATATGTTTTGCAATGTTAATAAGGTTAATGAACTAATGTATGTCACTTCCTAAGTGTTAACAAAATACTATGCGAAGTGTTATTATCACATATTTGTGTCCCAGCCTGGTTGCAGACACCTGCGTCCTATAACCCCCCTACTTCTACCTTGGGTGACACTTCTCCCCTGCTTCTACCTCGGGTGACACTTCAGTTTCTTCGCAGGTGTTTCCAAAAGGGTCGATATTCAGGGTTTTGTTGGTGTGTTTTTAAGCGTTGAACCCTAGGTCTTACCATATGCCAACAAATGGTTCTATTGTTGGGACTTGAAACTGTGATTATTGGGAACTGAAGTAAAGAAAAAGAGAAGATCTATGTGTAGATATATTGTTGAAGTGCACAATAATCTACTTGACTTGTGAATATTTGTACCAATAAAGTAATTTGATCTGAAGAAAAGAGGTAAGATCCTAAAAGAGGTAAAGTTGTGTGCTTTGGTAAGAGAAAGATAAGTGAAATTTTTTGTTTCGAAATCATTAATTTAAGTATGTTTAATAGGTTATGTCCTAATCTGAAGGTTAGGGCGCAGTTGAAAGAAAGATTTGATTTGAGTAAATTTAATGGAAATCAATAAAGATATGTTATTCCTATGCATAGAGAGAGTTTTTGGACTAATAAGTGGATACGGGAATCTAGAATTTGTTTTTTGTACATTGCAGGTCCAACACTATGATCCTAAGGGAAGTGCGTAGTACATAAGAGGTTGGGGAACATTTAAAAGAAAAATATGATTTACATTGTGTTATAATAGTAGAAGACTGATACATCTTGCTAAGAAATGTCCTGAGGTAGGACCTATTTGTCTTTTTTGTAAGGTTATTGGTCATGAGGTTGAGGATTGTCCAAGAATTATTGCTAAAGTTGAATGTATGAACATAAGAAAAGAAAACTATGAACAAAGTCAAGAGACCAAGGGAATATTAGAAATTCATAAAGAGAAAAGGTCAGAGGAAGTTTAGACTACATTATTACAGTTGAAATAAACGATGGATGCTCACAAAGATGTCAGTTTACCAGAAATATTGAAATAAAAACAATGTGTAAGTGAAAGAATAGACGACTTCGACATAGATTGTGTCTTAGATTAAGAAACACAAGTGAATATTGTGACAAAAGAAACTTGGGGAATTTTTGGAAATCCTACTATGGTACCTTCATTGGGAAGGATAGGCTCATTTAAGGGAAATATGATAACCCTATGTGGAAGAGTTACTAATGTACCTATTATTGTTCAGGGAACATCGACTAAAGAATAATTTGAAGTTATAAAGTTTGTTGGGAACAACTCCCCTTTCCCACTATTGTTAGGTAAGACTTGGATTGAAAAGGATAATATCAGAAGGAAAGAAGAGGAAGAAGATACAGAAAATAAAAATCAATAACTAAGGGATTTCATATCTATAAAAATATATCAACTAATAGAAGCACGAGAGGATAAGTCGAAGCAATAGAGCAAAGTAACAACGCAAGAGACATAGACATTCAGAGAATTAGCTATCAAGGTCGATAGAATGAAAGATGGATTGAAGGACCTGTCTATTCAAGAAAGAAGTATTCCCACTCAAGAAGTGTTAATAAAAGAGATATTAACATTAGACCCTTTTATGGCACCTCAACAGTGAGAAGCCACTGTGCTAGGAGAAAATAAGAATAAGAAGGGAAAGAGGATTCTAGAAATAGTTAGATAAACTCAGATCATAGGGAAGAAGGAATGGAAGGTCAATAAAAATAATGCTAAGTTGGAAAAGCTACCAGAAGTTACAGAAACCACATGGAAGACTTCACAGACTAGAACTTCGCAGGAGGTAGGTTCGCAGGACTTGTACCTCGCTAGAACAACATGTCCATGTAGAATGGGACTTTTCCCTGGAGAAGTTAGATGACTATTGGAGGCACCCTGACCATTAGAATGATGCTCTGGAGTGGTTAGAAAACACATTTATGGGAAGATGGACCACTTTTGGATGTTGAGACTATGCCATAATGGACATATTTACATTGATGGAAGCATTTCCTGGCCGTTGGAAGATCTATTATGATACCCCTCTTATTTAACTCATCGGTCACTGCATCGGGACCGCATTTTGCTACCCGCGATTAATTTATCCAAGAAGAGAATTATTCATGTGTCGAGCTATCAAATCTAGAACTAGACCCTGCCTATCCATTTTTCTACCTCGACCTCTCAGTTTAAAAGCTATAATGTTAGGCAAACCTAGTGAGTTAGCGAAGTCTATCGAGGAAGTCCTTAAGAAGCTAATGGTTGATAGACCAATATCCAAATGTATTCAAGCATTGTCGACTAGGGGAATATAGGCTTCCCCTTCAACCGGACGTCGTTCTGACCATGTCAACCCCAAAACTGAACAATGAAGTAAGCACCACGGTGATCTGGCTAATGCAAAGCAGATCCCGCCAATCCTACCTAAATACATTCCACATTTGGTTGGTGTTGTTAACCGTGACAACATCCCCCAAGATTTTTAGTACAGTGTGTTCACTGCGTACATTCTGAAAGGAATACACATATTAGGGAGTCAGTTAGGATAGATCCCGTTGCTGAAGAACAACGACTTCAACTTGGGAGACCAGAATAACTACGCCATGTTAGCGCCCCATCACTTTCTCTTGAATACAACTAGAAAGAAGTTGCACCTTGTCTCACAGCCATGGATTAAGGGATTGGCGTAGTCCACCATGTTGAATGTGATGAAGATCCCAAATTTTGGTCGTAGCCAGGAGGTTAATGCTTGCGTTAAACTCCTTTGTCATTCTATCATGGTAGATACTTGTGGCTCGACAGAAGGATTACTGTGGATTTGACGTTGATCCACTGTATCACAAGCTTAAGTGTGAAGGGTCCTGACCCTCAAAAATTTTATCCAGGGAAGGCCTCATACCGTTTCCTAGTGCAACACATCAAGGAAGCTTATGGTGAAGTAAGTAAAGGAAAGCGAGGTTACAAGGTAGCCTCTATACAGAATGGTGCAGTGAGCCTTGATTTCCAATGTTTAGTTGGAAATCTCATGAGGAAGAACTGCCCCACACAAGCCACCGGGTTCGTGGTGGACCTCACAGAAAAGTGTGTGGAGGGCATGCAGATGAATTGGGCAAACTACCTCGTCAATGATCTAGAGAATGATTGTCGCGAAGCCCAAGACTTGGGATATGAATTCCATTATAGTTGGTTGATCATTTTGATCGCATTTGTCGCTTGAAAAATGCCTGAAGGAGTCACTTTTCCAGAGATCAAACCTTTAGAGACGTTGGCCACATGGTTTTCAACCCTTTTGTATACCAATGATGTGATGAAGCAGTGGCCATCCAATGTCTTGTTTCATGCATACTACCAGTAGTTGAAGGTCTCCATCAAATCATTTCTTCACATGACACCGCGCACCTTGCACTAGTATGGACCAATAGCAAAGTTTCATGATGATAGTCATTTCATATACATCACCACACATAGAGATGAGAAAGAGGAATAACTACAATGATACTACAAAATGACAGATGATGATATGGAGTAGATCACAAAGGAATGGCCGGAGGAATTTTTTGTACGTGTCACTAATGCAGAATTATCTGACACTGAAACCATAGGAATCCCCATAGTCACATGAGTTGAGCATGTCAGACAGTCCAGTGGGATGAAGAATAAAAAGAAGGAGGAAGTCTAGGATATAGAGAGTGATGAGGAGGATAACGTTTTTAAAGATAACAGGTCAGGGTATTAGATCAATGGTCTGCATGAATTCTCTACTTTAGCCTTTGACACTTTTGTTGGTAGAAGAAGTTGGACATTCTTGGAGGATATAATCCTGGAGATGACATGGCATGCTAATGTCACCTATGGTGACATGGACCCATGGTATGTGTACCACGTGTCACCCAAAAATGGCAATGTTGGGGTCTAAAATGCACCAAAATCATGTGACATGTGTCCCCATATGGAACCCCTATCACATGGCATAAGACACATCATCAACCAAACAGACGCTCCACATTCTCTGCTCTAGATCTAATGGCTTGCATGATTTCATGACTTTGACTTTTCACTTCAAGGATTTGGCACTTCATGGATTTGACACTTCATGGATTTGGCACTTCACAGCTTCAACTCTTCATGGCTTTTCCTAGTCTCCAGTAATCGTTGAAGTCGTGAAATTTTGGATTCCTGAAACTTTCTATCTCTTACTTGGCCTCAATCAATGACTAACGATCTATCAATTCGATATGATGGATTTGTTTATACCCAAAATTTCTCAATTATATCTGAAAACTCTTTCTTATCTATCTCTCGATATAATGAACACGATTCCATGATCCTTTACAAATGATCTTTGTCTGCATTATTCTCTGGCTTTTGTGCAATTTCTACAATGCTCTTTCTCCTGAGCTTTTATTTCTTAAAGACATATTATTTCTTAATGATAATACCATGTCCAATAGTTTTGTCCCATAGCAGTATGGTGTTTCAACCTGAAGCTCTGATACCAATCTGTAACATACCTAGCCACTCCCCCCGAGCTGGGAACACTACCTCAAAAAATCTATTTGAAACTAACTTTGAATTCTAATACCATTTAAATGATGAAATAAGAATGAAAGAAACATGATAACAACACATGCAATAATAAATATTCATTCTAGAGTATAAATAATGTGTAAACATGCCATGCATAGCAATAACCAGGAATCAAGCACATCAAATATACGCATCTAATATGTATTAATTAATACACAATGGAAATAAATATACAATAGAGGAACACATGACATAGAGCACTTATCTTAATTAAAATAGTTCACCAACTGGCTGCAGACCAAGGAAGTTCCACCCAACCGTAGGAATTATTGTTCCAAGTCTCAACAACAATGTCACCCTCGATCCAGGGCTATGAATCCACAAGGATGGTTCGAGGGTGTCACTCAACTTCCCCAAACCATTCAACACTCAAGCTCTCACAGGTTCCTTAACACACAACAATCCAAATTACACCATCTCTCTTCTCTCCAACCTGCACAACCCAAGATAATGGAACCCCTTATCCACAACACTTTCCCTTAGGTTGTCCACTATTAGAAAAACAAGATGGTGGAGAAATAAAATAAAACAAATGTGGAAATAAAACACAGAAGATACACAATAGAATAGTGACATAGATATACATGGTTCACCAAGTGTGGGCTACGTCCACCAAATAAATTGTTAGGCCCTTCCTTTATTATTATCCAGCAAATGAAGGGATACAACCTACAGAAAACCCGATGTAACTTCCTCTTGTTTTCCTCATGGTCTCCTCACTCAGAATACAATACTCGCAATCATACATAGCCACAATACATTTCCCTCATAAAAGAGGGTTTCCTTCTAGGGAAAAAATACCTAACATAACTCCTACCGTCAGATTTGTGACCTTATAATGAACGGTCCAGATTTACTATGAAATTACAATATAAATTTACAAGGAAATTTTTCCTTTGGGGGCCCGCTTGCCCCTGAACCCCGCAAGGTCAGTAACCTCCCCCTGCACTCCCCCGTGTGGAGGAGTGTGCATTATTCTGGGGTGTAAATTCTTCATGGGGTATTAAAACAACTGAAAACAAGTACCTCTGAATTAGAAACACAACTAGGCTCCACAACCAACAATCCCCCACTTGGATACCAATCTCAACAAATCCATTGTTTTTGTATATATTGGACTATGATCCTTCTTGGACCTGGAAAATTTCTCATCTTCATATTCATGCTTGAAGACAAACTGAAACTGAGAAGGAACTTAGTTTCTCCCTAGTTACTCCCTTTGTTAACATGTCTGTAGGATTTTGGATAATGTGTATCTTTTCCAACTTCAAATGTCCATCTTCCAAGACAGATCATATGAAATGGTACTTGAGTTGTATATGATTATTCTTCTAATGGAAGGTTGAGTTATTTTCAATATGAATGGTACTCTCACTGTCATAGTACAACCTGCTATTCTCTTGCTTCTTTCCCAATTCCTCCATAAACCTTTGTAACCAAATCATTTCTTTACTAGCCTCTGTAGTAGTAACATACTCTGTTTTTGTTGTTGAAATTGCAACAACCTTTTGTAGTTTCGAAATCCAACTTATTGTTGTTCCACCTACAATAAAAACATGCCCTGTGGTGCTCCTCCTGCTATATTTATCACCTTCCATATATGAATCAACATATCCTTTTAGAACGGTGTCTAAACCTTCAAAACATAATGCATGAGTAGAAGTACCTCTCAAATACCTGAGAATCCACTTTACTACCTCCCAATGTTCTTTACTTGGATTGTTCATATACCTACTCACAACTCCCACTGCATGTGCAATATAAAGTCTTGTGCAAACCATTGCATACATCAAGTTGCCAACTGTTGATGAATAAGGGACCCTGGACATGTATCTTATCTCCTCTTGTGTCTTGCATTTCCTTAGTTAATTTAAAATGGTTGGCCAAAGGTGTACTAATTGGTTTTTCATTTTTCAATCTAAACCTCTCCAACACCTTCTCTATGTACTCACCCTGAGACAATGTCAATTAGTGATTTTTCCTGTCTCTTGTTATTCTCATACCAAGGATTTTATTTGCAGCACCCAAATCCTTCATCGAAAATGAATTAGACAATTTCTTCTTGAGCACATTTATATCTCTCATATTAGACCCTGCAACAATCATGCCATCTACATACAATAGAAAAATAATATAGCTTTCGTTTTCTAGCCTTTTAAAATAAACACAGTGATCATAATGACATCTACTATAACCTCGTTCTATCATAAACCTGTCAAGATTCAAATACCATTTCCTTGAATCTTTCTTTAGGCCATACAAGCTCTTCTTCAACCTCCATACCAAATTCTCTTTCTCTTTCACCTCATACCCTTGTGGTTGTTGCATATAAATTCCTTCCTCCAAATCCCCATGGAGAAAATTTGTTTTTACATCTAACTAATCAAGATGCAAATATTCTACTGCCACAAGACTTAAAATGGTTTTAATTGAAGTCATTTTAACAATAGGAGAAAATATTTCATCAAAATATATACCTTTCTTTTGTGCAAACCTCTTTACAACAATTCTATCCTTATACAACTTTTTTCCTCCATCTTCTTCCTTCAACTTGTAAAACCATTTATTTTGCGATGCTCTTTTTCCTACAGGAAATTGAACCAAATCCCAAGTTTGGTTATTTACTAGGGAATCCATTCCTCTTTCAGTCCTTTTTCCCACTTCTTTTTGGTGTCTACCTGCATTGCCTCTTCATAACATTTTGGTTCACCAGAATCAATCAACAATAAATAATACAATGAAGGAGAGTATCATTCAGGGGGTCTACCTAACCTGGTAGATATTCTAAAAACACTTACAGGAGTTTGAGGTACTTGATTCTCATGTTGTCATACATTTTGATTTTCTAGTTCCTTTGGAATTTATTTTTCAGTGATCTCATCAAGCACTATGTATTATGGTTTTTCTTTTCCTCGTATGTTTCCCTGCAACTGATCTTTGTACATGACCTTCTCATTGAATATGACATCTCTACTCCTAATTATTTTTTTATTTTTAGAATCCCATAAGCTATAACCAAAATCATTAACATCGTATCCAATAAAGGTTCACTTCTTGGATTTTTCCTCAATATTTGTTCTATTTTCTTTATCAATATGGAAAAATGATTCACAACCAAAAGTATTCCAAAAAGAATAGTTTACCTTTTTGCATGTCCATGCCTCCTCTGTAATTATGCCATCCAAAGAGCTTGAAGGTCCTATGTTTATTAAGTAAACAACGATATCTACAACATTTTCCCAGAACTGTAATGGAAAAACAACATGCAATCTCATACTCCTTGCATGCTCCATGATTGTCCTATTCATCCTTTTTGACACACCATTTTCTTGTGGTGTTTATAGAACTGTCTTCTCTCTACAAATCCCATGGTATGAACAATAATAATCAAACTCCTTTCTACAATATTTACCTCCATTATCTAATCTGAGACACTTCAACCTTTTTCCTGTCTCATTCTCAATCAAAGCTTTCCATTTATTAAAAGTATCAAAAACATCATATTTTTGTTAAATGCAATAAACCCAAGTTTCTCTAGTTGCATCATCAATAAAAATAACATAATAACGAGAGACAACAAGAGATGATACCTGAGTTGGTCCCCATACATCTGTATGCATAATCTCTAACCTTTCACTCTTCTTTTATTTTCCGACTCTGAGAAATCTGACTCTCTTTTGTTTTCCATAAATACAATGCTCACATAAATCCAGATCAATTTGTTTAAGATATGGTAACAAATTTATTTTTTGAAGTATATACATCCCCTTCTCACTCATGTGTCCAATACTATGATGCCACAATGTTGTATCCACTCCTAGAGAATATAAAGAGATAGAAGAGTCAATATTAATAGTACATAAATGCAATGTACCTACCTTCTCTCATTTTTCTATCACCAATGATCCTTTTGTGACCTTCCACCTCTTATATGTAAATATGGATATACAACCTTCACTTTCCAACTTCTCTATTGAAATTAGATTTTTCCTTAGATATGGAACATGTCTTTCCTCTTTCAACAACCATTGGCTTCCATTTCTTTGCTTTATTTTTACCTTTCCCATTCCAACAATTTTGCATGGTGCATCATCACCCAAATGAACCTTTCCAAAATCACCTTGAACATAATCTAGAAAATGTTTCCTATAGGGTGTGGCATGAAATGAAGCCCCTAAATCTACTACCCAAGACTCAAAAATATTATCTACAGAAAGAATCAAAGAATCTTGTAACACATCACCTATTACATTTGCTTCCTGATTTTTCTCATGTTGTCCATATATTTGTTTATTTGGAGCTCTCTATTATTTCTTTCGATTCCCTTTCTTCCCACAATTCCATCACTCTATCTTTCCAAATCTAGATTTGGATCTGTCCTTCCTAGAATTCCCATAATTTCCCGATCACTTTCCTCTATCATTTTGTCTTCCTCTATTCTCCATGTTCAATGCATTACCTGATGTCTCACCTGTTCTTTTCCATCACATTTCCTCACTAGGGATAACACCAACAACATAATCAAATTTTAAAGTGTTTGAACCAGAGATAAAGTTACTTACATCCATGACCAGGTCATTCCATCTTTCTGGAAATAAGAACAATATTAGAAGAGCCCTATCCTAATCATCAAAGTCCATTTTTACAAAACTTAGTTGATTAGTAACCGTATTAAATTCATTTAAATGATATGTAACAAACCCACCTTATAACATCTTCATATTAAATAATATCTTCATTAGAAATACCTTAGTGGATGCCGATGGTTTTTCATACAGTTTATCCAATGCATCCATAATCTCCTTCGTTGTCTTCTCTTTCGAAATATTGAAATCCACCAACACTACCAGGCTCAGTTGTATTGTTCCTATTTCCTTTCTATCAAAAACCTCCCATTCTTTGTCCTTCATGGTCGTCGACTTCTTTGATATTCCACCTGATGGTGGGAATATATCCTTCTGATATAAATAATCTTCCATATACATCTTCCATAACTGGTAGTTTTGGCCATTAAATTTCTTGACCCTAAAATTTCCATCTTTTTCCATTACTCCCACTCGAATCAGGAACCCTCTTTTCCTATGAGTTACCTTTCTCTCTGATACCAGTTGTTAGAAAAATAGGATCATAGATAAATAAAATAAAATAAATTCGGAAATAAAACATAGAAGATACACAATACAATAGAGACACAGATATATGTGGTTCACCCAATGTGGGCTACATCCACCAGACAAATTGCCAAGTCCTTCCTTTATTATTATCCAACAAATGAAGGGATACAACCTACAACAAACCCATTGTAACTTCCTCTTCTTTCTATCATAGTCTCCTCACCTAGAATACAATATTCGCAATCATAGATAGCCGTAATACATTTCCCTCATAAAAGAGGGTTTTCTTCTAGGGAAAAAAACCCTAAAATAACTTCTATCGTCAGATTTGAAACCTTATAGTGAACGGTCCATATTTACTATGAAATTACAATTTACATTTACAAGGAAATGTTTCCATTGGGGGCTCATTTTCCCTTTGATCCCCCATCCGGGGGGATGGAGCCCGCAAGGGGGGTAACCCCCCCTGCACTTCCCCACATAGAGGAGTATACTTTCTTCGGGGTTGTAAAGTCTTCATGAGGTATAAAATGGATAAAAACAAAGAACTCTAAATTAGGAAGATAATCAAGCTCCACAACCAACAATCCACCACCTTCCAGGGCTCCAGTGCATCTGGTCAAGATATTCATGCTGGGACTCTCAGGAATCGGAGTTGTGAATAAACTTTAGTACATTCCAATGCATATCAAACATGCAGACATTAATTCATGGATGGAATACACCAATAGTCACTACATCTAGCAAACAATGGCTTCTCTCCCAGCTATTCATATTTCCTTTCCCCCACAAAGATCAAGGATGAATGAGAAATAATGAATGAAAGTGTGAAAGTGTGTATGGAGAGGAACCTCCAAACATACCACAAGATGGGTTTATATATTTACTTGGGAATCAAGAACCACATGGCCTTCCCCCAAGAATCTCATTTAACCCCTTCTCTCAATTAAGAAAATATGGGTAATTAAAATATGATAAAATGACTTAGCCCCTTAAGCCCCCTCTCTCATCAAATCATTTCCCCCTATAACTCTTTTCCTTATATTTATTGCAGACAACGATGTATTTTATTATTAATAATTATCATAGAATTACATTTCCTAGGTACGTTGGCCTCTTTAATTGCTTGGGCACTCTGCAATTTCATTAAATAAACAAAACACACTATTGCATATGGGGACTCAAAACTAGGGTATTACACGATGATTCAAAACAACAGGCCATTGGGGAGCCTTCTGCTGGGAAAGGTAGTGATGGATTTCATCCTTCCTAGGACATGGGCGAGTAGGATGGTCCTCCCAACAAATAATGTAGGGGAATTGAATCTTCTTCTTCTCTATTGTGACTCCCCCAGTATTGGTTTAAGCTTGAGGGGCTCCATGTTCATTGTCATAATTTTTATGTTTATTCTTGTTCTTCTCCCCCCTAGTTGTTGAGGATTCTTTGGTTGCATGGTGCACTAAATTCACCTTGGAGGCTTCAATGAGGCCTAAGAAGTTTGGATGATGGGTGTAGAATTTGGTAGGTTTAATGACATGTGCATGTTACCCAACTGACCAACTAATTTTCCCAAAAACACACTATAAACAAAACCAACCAAACCATTTGCATGGGGTCATGGGTTTGGTCTATGTGGATCTATCGGCGACCTAGGAGCATGTGGGATGATTTCATATAACATGATAGACTAAGAATATATAATATATGAATGTTGGGAATGAAGGATGGCTTGATCCTCAGAAGCATCCCCTTTCATAGAAACATCCTTGGAAATAGGTGGCAAGAGGGATTTAGAAAACCACTCCATGAGGAGTTGGTCAAAAGTTTTGTCTTTGATCATTCTATTCCTGCATCTCCACTCGTAAATATGATTACAAATGAGAGTGTATGTGTCTTGGTGTATAGTTTTCAAGAGCTCTGTCCCATTCTCCTACCTGGTGGGAAGTTCAAAATGCATTAAAAACAATATAGCCAATTTGTTGAATCTATAGAAGCAAACACCCTTAATTTTTGTGTACCACTCGGTGACACCTCTTGTCAGGTATCAATAGAAAAGATGAAACCACATACTATCATCCATCAAAGAGTTAGATGAGCACCATAAATAATAAGTCATGATGTGTGTAGACAATTCTTTTTCAGGATTACCATCAAACTTTAGCATGCCATATGGTATCTTTACAGATATGGTCGGACATAATGGATCATGGAGAATGGGGTTGCTTTTCAAACACAACAAATCTAGAAAGTCTAATGTCAACAATAAAGGAAACGACATATTAGCAAAGGAAGGTGGGGTGGATGACGAAGCATCTTGATGCCCAGAGGATCCTTCATGCCCCCCATATATGTGTTTCTGGATAGAGAAGGAATTCCAAAAGGGTGAGTGCTCGAAGGAATAGGATAACTCCCAAGAGCATGACTACTCTTGGGATGAAATATCCCCCCAGTGGGATTACCTCCAGAGATAAAAACACCAATCATGCCCTAAAAAGGATTACCTCCAAGAGAGACCATAGACTCTTTAGAAAAAAAATTCCCCTGACCAAAACTATCCCTAGAGAAGTAACTTCTAGGACTAGATGAAGGGATAAAAGGATAGACACCCCACTGAGCATAATTTCCCCTAGGTTGATTACCCCCAAGAAAAATGGTATAACTAGAAGGTTCTCTACTCACTAGACCAAAAGTTCCCCCAAGAACAGAGGTAAATGGTGAAGGGATATAGCTCCCAGGAATCAATTTACTACCTTAGGGGATGTTAAATCTCCCCGAAACATTGTTTCCCCCAAACTGACTAGGAACAACCCCAAATCCACTAGATATATTTCAACCGTAGAGAAAATTGGATTTTTTTTTCATCGAGATGCTTGTAGGGAAACTTGGGGTGGAAGAAGTTCCACTCCCAACATTGAGGCCAAGGCTAGGCCCCCCTTTGGATGGATATCCATATGTGGTCATCCTAACAATCAATATAGGAGTGTTAATTCTAGGTAAACTCATGAAAGGAAAAGCAGATATAGTCAACATCATCCAAATTGATACACCTGATGAAATGGGCATGGATGGTGTAGTTCCAATGGCACTAAGGGATGAAAAGGTGGATTGGGGTGTCCCCTGTAACAATTTTTGATGGAATAGAAGGATCAATCACACTAGATGAAACACTTGAGACTGACATGTTGTGAGTATAACTAAACAAGTAAAAAAGTTCACTAAATAACTCCCTAACCTGGACAAGTACAGGGTCGTTAGGCCCAATCAAAGGAGGGTTAAAATGAGGTGGAATTTCATTGAGCATTTCAAATTCAAATGTCTCACTCTCCTCTGAATATATAACTAAATCACTATGATCCGTGTCTCCTATAACTCTCCACTTCATAGGTGGTTGTTCCTCCTTGATAGGCACACATCCTCATTTCCGATGGGACCGATGAAGCGATTACTTAGCCACAATGAATGAAAATATTTATAACCAGCTAAAAATTATCCTATGGATAACATAAACATGAAACCAAAGAGAACACCCCTAAAAATATAATCCAACAGTCAAGCAAACCAATGGATCAAGGTGCCTTCTGAAAACCAACCTTTTGGGAGAGATGGAGTCCCCACAATATTGGCTACAGAAGGTGTGAGGAATAGTTATGATAATGTACAAAAAGAAACCCTAACTTGTGCAAGTAAGCTTTATTAATTCAGGCACCCTCCATGGAAATGAAGACCATGATTGAATGTCTATCCCAAGTACCACATGTATATCCCACCCGCAGTCACCTCTATAACTGCCTAGGAGTGGACACTATGGTTACCAACTCACATTAGGTGAGTGGTAGAATAGTCATAGGTTCGACCACATATATGGGCAGGGAAACTAATCTTGAATCATAAAAAGTGCTACCTCCTAGAAAGGTTTGACACCTTGATACCCATGTATACATAGTAATCGAAGCAATCTAGAAAACACTGAGACAAGTAAAGAAGGGTAATCACCCTACTTGCCCGAATGTGACCTTGTTATTTTCTCCTTTGTTAGAGGAGGCACCTTACACACTATTAGTGAAAATGGATTTAAAGACTCTTTAATGACCTCTAGGTTTAATTTTGTGGCCTTGGAGAGTTAACTCTCCAATACTACACCAAGGCCCTAGTCCTATCTATGTTGGTGTTTCTAAGCAAGAACAAAAGTATAATTATTTTTATGTTGTGTGTTCATTTTCTTATGGTCATTTTTTAGTCAAGGGAACGGATGAAATTCCAATGGTGTTTTAGACTCTTTCCAAATCCAAAGAAGAGATAAATGCATGCAAGATATGCATTTTTTTCTTTCAATGAACTCTAACTAAAATAAGTAAGAGAACCATTTTCCTTTTCAGTTTTACAATGAAAAATATAACCTCATGAGCATGCAACAAACATGTAATACAAGCCAAAAAAATAATCAAGGTACTTAAGAACACAACAACTTACACCCTAGCAAAGGTTTTGGTTTTGTTCTTTTTCTTTTTGAAATGAAAAAATTTCTCTATTTTAAGAAAATTATAATGAAAATAAAAAACAACAAAACAACAAAAAATGGGATGTGTGATATTGGTAGTGATGCTTCAAGTACCCTCGAACATCTACATGGGATAAAAAAAAACCCAAAACTTGGAAAAATGATCTAATAGAGATCTAGAGTTTGGGAGTGGAAATTTACAGGGGTTGTAGTGCACTTTGTATTTACAATAAACATATCATATAATATGTCAAAATAAATCCCAAGAAATTATTTTTCTAATGGATTTGGTTTGGATGCAATCTGATTTGTCTATCAAGATATATTATCCAAACATTCCACATGACTATCACAAACAATATGCAAAATAATTGATTTTAAATCAACGATAATTTCACTTTTTGGACATGTATTTAGATGATTGTTTTTTTGAAACAGGCTAAATTTTCAAGAGGAATCTATATCTATAGTTATTTTCTTCATATTTTTTCTGTAAAGTTACAAAATTTGATCTCAATCCATGGCCCACTTTTAAGGGAAAAACTCCTTAAGAGTCAATGAAGAAAACAAAGGTTGTCCCTAGTGGGGTCACCGATTTTTTTGTGGATAAATCTATCCTACAGATAAAAAAATTCTCTCTTGGATCTTCCCTTTATTCAATACAATAAATGGGTATATAGATAGCTATGGAATTACCCTAGATCCAAACAAATTAATCCCTTTTTATACTAAGAGAAGGAGAGTGGCATGCCTTTTCACTAAATGTTGTCCTCATGTGTCTGTATAACGTGGTAGTTGAGATCTAGCTCCATCTCATGTGATCCACTTCATGTGCACACGAAACAAACAAATACCAATCTACAAATTCTCCTAGTGTTATGAAATCACAATTCTAACTCATATATAATTTGATCTCTCAAGGATAGATTAGATATACCACATGTAACTACATAAAACAATATTGAATGGGAAACCACATAGATCTACATTAATAAAATGGACAAATAGATCAATATTATGTTACCTTGATTGAATGAAGCATTCCTCCTAGTTATAGGTTCCCAATTCTCCTCATTGCCCACTTGAGCTTCCCTCTCTATTTCACCAACATAACCACTCTCAAATTCTAGCTCCCTCATCTCCTTGATTTGGCCTCTTCTTATAAGAATTTAGAAGACATTGGAGATAATATCTATAACATGTGAATTAGGTGGATACAATTCATGGATAGGCTTGATAGCATGTGAAATAAGCAATTACAAGATATATATAGGCTTGATGACATATGAACTAAGCAATTACATGTCATGCACAAGTCCCATGCTCAATTATGAGATTTTTCCAACCTATTATGAATGTTTTCTCTATCATGATCTTTTTGTTCAAGTTCCATGCTCAATTATGAGTTGTTTCCATCTCACTATGAACTTTGTTTTCAATTATGAGTGTTTTATCAATTATGAAACAATTCTCATTTCATAATTATGAAATTGTGACAAAATAATTATTTCCTTGTAAAACAATTATGATAATTTTACTCAATTATGTAATCCTATCCTCATAAAATCTAATAACATGCCTGCAAAATATATGGTGGTAGATACAAGTATAACACTTAATCATGAATGAAAATAAGAAAAGAACTAGACTGTGAATTCAATACTTTAAATTGCATTCAAGAACAAATATTTGGGGAAAAAGAAAATTAAATATTTTATTCTGATAGACATGTTGGAGATATTACACACTCACCTATAATTATTTTCCTAAGTTTTACAGTCCAATGTTGAGAACAATTCCTTAGATGAGAATATTGTCTCTAGAGAATATTTCCCTACAAAATAGGATGTTCCTCTTCAGTTTAGAGTCAGTTACACAGAGCTAGACTAGTGGAAGTCACTCATGCATGGCAACATTGGTTTTATCACCAGGAGCTGCATGTGTCTCTCTCACTTCCACACATGTGTCTCAGTCAACGGATGATTGCATGGATCAGTTAACTAGGACGAGGTGGCAGTTCACTCTAGTGTATATCAGTGAGTCTCTAGATCTCTCTAGATCAATACTATGGCATATTAGTTACTCATGTAGCCTATATCTATTGTAAATTATTCACTCTTTGAGTGTGGAATACGTTTAATGAGAATTCTTCAATTCTTTCTCTCTTGCTTCTTCTTTATCAATTTCTCTCTACAAATTTGTGTAGTATTTTCTAGCTAGATCTATTATGTGAAGGTTCAACACATTTACATGGTATCAAAGTCGATGGACTGCTAAAAAAAAACTACACCAAATTATTTTTTCCAGGTACTGAAGATTGAAGAACGCAGAAAAGATGGATTATTCATCGACAATACTTCTCACGCCTCATAACTATTTGGAGTGGAAGCCAAAAACTTTTCTTCTGCTCAGATGTAGAGGCTTGTACCAAATAACTATGGCAATGGAAGTAGAACCTAATTCCTCCGATGAGAAAAATGATTTTCTCAATAGACAAGATATGACCATAGGATGTATCCTCTGGTTTGTTTCTCTTGAAATTATCCATAAAGTATATGATGACTCACAAGAATCAACTCCAAATGAATTATGGACCAGATTGGAGGTTATATTCAGGAATAAAGAAGATTGTGAGGATTTCATGCAGGAGGTTGAACAAATAGATCCAGAAGAGAAGTCATCAGAAGATCAAACATTTTATTCTGAAGAGTATTCTACACAAGTATTTGCACAAATTTGTATTCCATTAATTAAAGATGATGTCTACTCCATTTCAGATTTGTTTTCTAAATTTCATGTGGAATATATATGGCATGCATCTCAGGGGTGATGTCGCAAATGCCACCTCTACCTCGAGAGAGTCTTTTTGCGACCTCCCGGTATTAAGGATCATTCATTCACTTCATGAGCCAAAGAGGCTCTTTCGATTCCTTGCTAGAATCTCAATTCAATCGATCCACAGCTCCTTTCGGGAAGCTCCCCTGTGAAAAAAACACTAGGCGTGAGCTCCACCTTTTTCAAGTGACCACACCGCTATGACCAAGGGCCTAACCCAAAGTCTCTTGTCAAAATCGTGACCTTGCAAGTTCATGAGTTGAAGCTACCGATTCTTCCTTCCCAATCTCATGATAACCGAGATCACGAAATTGGTATATCTCCTTTCCTTGTCAATGCCCTTCACGTGTGACCACCGGCTAGGATTAAGGATAACACCTCTCACAAATCACACCTTCGCAAGTCGAAGGGTTGAGCCTTAGCACCTTCCCTTCATGAACCCTCGAGAAGCGACATTAACTTTCCCTCTCACGTTCTCACTACTTGCGACTTCGTAAGTCGAAGGGTTGAGCTCTCATGCTCTTACTTCACAAATCCCCAAGATGAGAGAAGTCAACAGAGTGTTGACTCCTTTCTCCAGGTGATGCGTATCCACATGTCAACCATACAGGGCCCACCTTGTGGTTCTTCCATGTTTCCACACTCGTGCCTTGTCTCTTGGCACTTTGTGACTTCTGCAGTCGAGACGAGGTCCTCTCAACCTCTGAACCTACAAATGTGCAATACATGCGATGAGGCTCTGATCCAAGGGTCCTCTGCAACCTGGATCCTATGGCTATCTCCTCTCCTCATGACTTTTCCACTCACGACTTGGAGCATCGAACTCCTAGGCTCTCACCTTGCAAACCTTCGAGTTTGCGAGATCCCTCAATCTCTGCCACTTATCCTCCTCAGATGGATGGTCCTGATCCCTTCGCGACTTCACCACTCGTGAAGTCCAAAGACTTCCTTCTCTAACTCTTGGTGTCCAAATCCCTGAAATGGATGATCTCGCGACACACATCCTCCCGTAGACAGATGACTCAGATCTAATTCTCCCTTTTTAGATTTCTGATGTAGAGGGCCTGAACTTTCATCCTCCAGGCTCCCGAACTCCCGAACGTTGAAATCATGATGCGACTCCTTCGGGACTTTTTCTCTACTATTCACAAAGGTTTAACCCCTGTGCATCTCCTTTCATATCTAACGGCTGATGGTTGTTCACTCGAGATATGACGGTTCAGATCATCTCTCCTGTGTGATCTTCCTGCACTGCCTCCTGGACGTGAAAAACTTCAACAATCCAGATCTCTTCAGAGCATCCAACGACAGCTAATGCTCCTCCTGAGCTTTGGCGCACTTTCTGCCAACACTTGGAAAAATTCCAATGTCCAAAGACCTCAACCTTTGTTCTCCTTTACCCGCGAGCTCTTCGACTTGAGTCCTCTCCTGTGTGTATAAAAACACTGCTTCTCCCGAGATTTAGGGTACCCCGAACCCTTCAAAGAGTTTTGTGACTTCTGCACTCCTTGTAGAGTCTTCTCACACCCATTGTTATCTCTTCTGATATTTTTAGATACTAATGACTCTAAGGGATTTTATTGTTTTTCCCTTCTCCTTCAGATGGAGAACTTGGATGCCCTCCTGGTTATCCTTCACTCAAGCAAACTCTTGCTGAGTGTTTTAGGTTGTTTAGTAGCCCTACGAAGATCCTTCAATGGACTCTTCTTCAATCTCTGAACTCAAAGAGTTCTTTTCTTCTTGTTCCTATCTGCACACTGGCTCAATGCCCTTCTGGCAGAGTTGAACAGAACTCACAGCAGATTTCTTCTTCTGTGCACTCCTTGCACCTTCTCAATGCCCACCTGGCAGAGCTTTACAGAACTGCTCAGAGAGTTTCTTTCTGCAACTATTTTTTTCCTACACAGCCTTTTCTTCTGAGGTACTCAACAACCTCCAAGGTCTTCCTTGAGTTGGTTATTTCATCTGTTGTGCCCCCCTGGCATGTCTTTGTCTGAATTCGCAGTTTCAGAAGTGATTTAGTGCACTGGCTATTAGAACCTGCAGTGTTCTGTCACACCCTCCCAGTGTGAAGGCTCAAATAACTTTCAATAGCCTGAAATCAAACACACTCCTACAAACGTACTAACATACATATACAACATAAAATGAACACACATAGACATTCATTCGACATAGAAATACTTGCAGGAAAAACTGCTTTGTTTTATATTAATGGCAATGCCTGTTTACAAGGGTGTTCTGAACGTGGACTGTAACAAAGTCTCATCTCTCTCTCTCTTCTTCTCTCTCCTCGCAGACTCTCTCTTGTGCATATTCTCTTACACAAAAATGAGGTACAACTCAAAGGTATTTTACATGAGGGGGATCTTAGAGCGCTTCCCTCCAACCTCACCTACCCTATTCAATAGCATAGAATGGGCTGTCTAGTCCGTATATCAAATCTAGATCTCAGCCTTCAAGCATTAAAGGCCTACCTAATTCTACACCTGTGCAAAGCACAACCTCATGGCTCAACAACCTAAAACATTTAATTACATTCAAATCCAAATTGAAAAGAGGTTGCGCCTCTCTTGAATGTGAAATTTGAATTGGCTGGCGTGGTTGGCTGGCTGATGTGGAGAGATGCTCTTGCATCATACTCCTCAGCTACAAAATTCATGAGCTCCTACTCATGAGCTTCCACTCTCAACAATGGAAATCCTCCTGGATCCCAAATCATGTTCTAAAGTTGTCTCCTCGCTCCATTTCCTTGTTGCTACTGTTGTTGTTTCTTCTTCTTCTACTTCTCTGCTCAGCTTCTCCTCACTGGTAGTCCCTGCTAACCTAATCATCAACTCCCTGATCTTCTCAATCACTTCGTTCAGCTGCTCCAGTGGCTGGCTCTACTTTTGCAGTCTCCTCAGCTGCAAAATATTTTTGCAATTGGGCAGATCACCATGAAATCCCATGCCATCTTCCTCATCTTCTTTTGTGGCGTTAACTTGCCACCCTACTACAAAGTTCAACTCTCTAGTCTTCATCACCTTTTCAGCTTTGTGGCTGAAATGCTTGAGCGATTCCTCATAATGCTCCTCTGCAAATACTTGCTCATGGAAGTCACCTGTTGGCTTTGGATTGTTCAGCCAATCCTCTAGCATCTCTAGCTCCATCTCCCATGGAGTGGTCAATCTACCTAACTGCTCTTCAGATTCTTCTGTTGCTCGCTTCATTGATGTAGCTTCCTTAGCTTCCTGGATGAAAGTATTGAGCCATTTCTAAGAATGTTCATTCTCTCCTTCTTGGGAAGCTTCCAAAATCTGTTGCAATGCTTCCCTGACAGTCTCAGTTGGTTGTCCTGCTTCTTCTATTACCGCCTCAACATCCGCAACACATACTTTTTCCTCCTCTACGGAAAATGGTAGGAATATCTTAATTCCCCCAACCATTAGAAGGATCCTCAGATCCCCCTCTTCTGTCAGTTGAATCTACTGATCCAAACTTACCTCTGAGTTTATGAGACCCTCATATAGTCTCATCTGCTTATCCCTGCCCACCTGGAAATGTGGGATTTCCCTGCTACGCTCCTGGTAGTCTATGGAATCAACTGATCCCATCTTTGTTCCCTTTCCCACCTAGAAAATTGGAAACTCTCGGCTTCCCTCCTAGCAGTCTATGAGATCTCATAACAATCTCTATCCATTGCCCACCTGGCAATGTGAAATTCCCTGGTTTTCCTCATGACAGTCTGTGAGATCCCACAATGATCTCAACTCTTTTCCCACCTAGCAATTGGGAATTTCTTCTCTTCCCTCCTGGCAGTTCTTGAGATCTTCAACCAATCCCGTTTCATCCTCAGCCTCACTGAGATTTGTTCCAGTCTTCGGTTCACATAAATGAACCCTTTTTTATGGTCTGTTGAGGTTTTTAGAATGCCTCAACCACCCTCTTAATAGTTTACACTGTCTTATGACCATCAGTTGCTTGATTGGCCATTTCACCTTTGTCTTCATGGGCCAATTGTATACCCATCTTGAACTTGCATTCTGTTGCATCCACAATTCAAGTTCTTCCATCCTTGCCCTGATGTCGGCAAGCTCTTCATCCCTTTCAACTGCACTCATCATCTTTGGGCTTTTCTTTCCAGTGTATCTTCGACCTTCAGTAGCCATATCGTTGTCCTTGTCTGCTCTCCTGGAAAACTTGCTACTCACCTACAAGCAATCATTCACAGAGTCTCCAACACTCTATCTCCTTCCTGCTCCTTCTGTCTTCAATATACAAACAGAGTCAAGCTCTGATACCACTTGATGTTGCAGACACCACCTCTACCTCAACAGAGTCTCTGCATGACCTCCTGGTCTTAAGGATCGTTCATTCAATTCATGAGCCAAAGAAGCTCTTTTGATTCCTTGCTGGAATTTCAATTCAATCGATCCACAGGTCCTTTCGGGAATCTCCCATGTGCAAACAACACTAGGTGCGAGCTCCACCTTCTTCGAGTGACCACAACGCTATGACCAAGGGCCTAACCCAAAGTATCTTTTTGAAATCTCACAACCTCACGAGTTCGTGAGTCGAATCTCCCGACTCTTTCTTCCCAATCTCACGATAACAAAAATCATGAAATTGGTATAGCTCCTTTCCTTGTTAGCACCCTCCGCGCGTGACCACCGACTAGGATTAAGGCTAACACCTCTCACAACTCACACCTTCGCAAGTCGAAGGGTTGAGCCTTGACACCTTCCCTTCATGAACCCCCGAGAAGCGACATTAAATTTCCCTCTCATGTTCTCGCTACTCGTGACTTCGTAAGTCGAAGGGTTGAGCTATCATGCTCTTACTTCATGAATCCTCGAGATGCAAGAAGTCAATGGAGTGTTGACTCCTTTCTCCAGGTGATGCGTATCCACATGTCAACCATGCGGGCCCCACCTTGTGGTTCTGCCATGTGTCCACACTCGTGCCTCGGCTCTTGTTACTTCGCAACTTCACGATACACACGATGAGGCTCTGATCCAAGAGTCCTCCACGACCTGGATCCTACGGTTGTCTCTGCTCCTCGCGACTTCGCCACTCATGACTTGGAGCACCCAACTCCTAGGCTCTCACCTTGTGAACCTTTGAGTTCACGAGATCCCTTGATCTCTGCCACCTGTCCTCCTCAGAGGGACGGTCCTGATCCCTTCATGACTTCACCACTCGCAAAGTCCAGAGACTTCCTTCTCTAACTCCTGGTGTCCAAATCCCCGAAACGGATGATCTCGTGACACGCATCCTCCCGAAGATATACAGCTCAGATCTAATTCTCCCTTTCGATATTTCAAATGTCGAGGGCCTGAACTTTCATCCTCCAGGCTCCCGAACACCCGAACGTTGAAATCCTGATGCGACTCATTCAGGATTTTTTCTCTGTTGTTCATGAAGGTTTAACCCCCATGCATCTCCTGTTAGATCTAACGGCTGACGATTGTTCACTCAATATCTAATGGTTTAGATCATCTCTCATGTGCACTCCTTCTGCACTGCCTCCTGGATGTGGAAACCTTCAACGGTCCAAATCTCTTTGGAGCATCCGATGGTAGCTATTTCTCCTCCCGAGCTTTGGCGCACTTTCTGCCAACACTTGGAAAAATTCCAATGTTCAAAGACCTCGACCTTTGTTCTCCTTTACCTGTGATCTCTTCGACTTGAGTCCTCACCTGCGCATATAAAAACACGGCTTCTTCCGAGATTTAGGGTACCCCAAACCCTTCAAAGAGTTCTGAGACTTCTGCACTCCTTGCAAAGTCTTCGCACACCCAGTGCTATCTCTTCTGAGCTTTTCAAATACTCAGGCCTCTAAGGGATTGTATCCTTTTTCCCTTCTCCTTCATATGGAGAACTTGGATGCCCTCTTGGTTATCCTTCACTCAAGCAAAATCTTGTTGACTGTTTAAGGCTGTTCAATAACCCTGTGAAGATCCTTCAGTGGAATCTTCTTCAATATCTGAACTCAAAGAGTTATTTTCTTCTTGTGCATGTCTGCACACTGGCTCAATTCCCTCCTGGAAGAGTTGAAAATAACTCACAACAGAGTTTTTGTTTTCTTCTGAACTCACAGCAGAGTTGTTCTTCTGTGCACTCCTTGCACCTTCTCAATGTCCACCTGACAGAGCTTTACAAAACTCCTCAGATATTTTCTTTCTACAACTATGTTTTTCCTACACAACCTTGTCTTCTAAGGTATTCAACAATCTCCAAGGTATTCCTCGAGTTGGTGATTTCATCTGTTGTGCACCCCTGGCACGTATTTTTATGAATCCGCAGGTTCAGAAGTGCTTTAGTGCACTGGCTATCAGAACCCACAGTGTTCTGTCACACCTTCCTAGTGTGAAGCCTCAAAGAACTTTCAACATCCTGAAATCAAACACACTCCTGCAAACGTACTGACATACATCTACAACATAAAATGAACACACACAAACATTCATTCAACATAGAAATACTTGCAGGAAAAATGGCTCTGGCTTATATTAATGGCAATGCTTGTTTACAAGGGTGTTCTGAGCGTAGACTGTAACAAAGTCTCATCTCTCTCTCTCTCTCTCTTCTTCTCTCTCCTCGCAGACTCTCTCTTGTGCATATTCTCTTACACAAAAATGAGATACAAGTCAAAGATATTTTACATGAGGGGGCTCTTCGAGCGCTTCCCTCCAACCTCACCTACCCTATTCAATAGCCTTGAATTGGTTGTCTAGTCCACGGATTGGATCTATATCTCAGCCTTCAAGCATTAAAGGCCTACCTACTTCTATGTCTGTGCAAAGCATGACCTCATGGCTCAACAACCTAAAACATTTAATTACATTCAAATTCAAATTGAAATGAGGTTGCACCTCTCTTGAATGCACAATTTGAATCGATTGACATGGATGGTTGGCTAGCTAGCTAATGTGGAGAGATTCTCCTACATCAAGGGGTCACATGTAGACACTTTTCCATGTGCAATACATGCATCTCAAGGGACAAAAAGGGAGTCGTGCACATCAGACTCAATTCTTATATTTTTTGAGCAAACTTTGCAGAAGATAATTAGATATTTGAATTCGTCTCGGGAAATGATTCAATTTCAAAAAACATATCATATGAAACAAAGTCCGGGAAGTGAATTTATGATCATTTTAAAATCAACAAAATTTGATTGTTTTTTCGGAAACAGCCGCACGGTTTTCAAAGTTTCATCCAAACTTTATTTGGATCTTCTTCATTACAATAAGAGAAAATGAATATGTGTGGACATCTCAATAGTGCATCTACTTCATCAGATCCGTGCAAACATATATATCTTCAACAAAATATTCAACAAGAACAAACTTGCACAGTTGCGAGGTCTTATTGCAGTGAAGGACACAGTTGGTTAACGACTTCCTTTTTGTTCCTTCTCATATTTTTTTATGCATTGTAAATTGAGGGAGGGTTTTTCCCATGAATTTTTCCCTCTTTCCTCATTTTTCAATGGTTCATTCTTATATGCATTGTACAATGGGTACCTAACATGGCCTTTGTTTTCGGGAACCATTCATCATGTACACCCTAGTATTGTTGAAGGGGGGTGTTGGAGATATTACACACTCACCTATAATAATTTTCATAATTTTTGTAGTCAAATGTTGAGAACAATTCCTTAGATGAGAATTCTCTACAGAATATTTCCCTACAAAATAGGATGTTTCTCTTCAGTTTACAGTTATTTACACTCATTTAGACTAGTGGAAGTCACTCATGCATGGAAACATTAGTTTTATCACCAGGAGATGCATGCGTATCTCTCATTTCCAAACATGTGTCTCGGTAAACTGATGATTGCATGGATCAATTAACTAGGACTAGGTGGTAATTCACTTCAGTGTCTGTTAGTGAGTGTCTAGATCTCTCTAGATCACCACTATGACGCATTAGTTACTCATGTAGCCTATATCTATTGTAAATTATTCACTCTTTGAGTGTGGAATACGGTTAATGATAATTCTTCCATTCTTTCTCTCTTGCTTCTTCTTTCTCAATTTCTCTTTGCAAATGTGTGTAGTATTTTCTATCTAGATATATTATGTGCAAGTTCAACACGTTTACAAGATAAAGCAAGATAAATTTAGTATGCAACACCTAAAGAGAACTTGTAGCAGAAAGTGGGCTCCAAATCTTTCAATGGGGGGATCCTTTTATCTCTTTGTATGCCTAATCTTGAAATCTAGTATGTGAAGGTGACAAGTTCCTTTGTGAATGGGCACCGACACCAATAGAAGAAAGAAAGAGGGTAAGAAACTAAAAAAAATGGATAAATATGGATATCGTCAAGAAAACATCCCAATGAAGCTTTGAAGTAATAATGAATTCATAACATCTAAGTCATCATAATTTTCATTTTAACTTAATATATAATGTCCACAATGATGTTCAACAAAATAAGCAAGATGCACTAGAATGGGGTGTTACAATAGGCTTAAAACACATGTATTAGAAAGTGTTATCTCAATGATATAAAAATATGATTTAGAAATGAGGTTTTAGTTGTTTATTTCTACATAAATCAAGTAGAGTATCCTCCAAAGAGGGGTTATGGGCCCACATAACTCCTTGAAAGTGTTAATAAACCTACATATCAAATTTTATTAGGTTAGATTTAACCACACCTAATAATACATTAAAATAATAAAGTGTAGCCTTAACCATGATTACAAATATAATAATGATACATATCAATGAGTCATGACCATATGTATAAATTACAACAATGATTCCAACATCGAATCACATCTCTTTAGTGAGATATTAGCAATATCCTTACCTCTTGGATCTCATGAAATTAAAGTCTATAAAAGGTAAGCTTGTTATGTCCTCCTACCTTGTTCCCTATGCAAACATTAGCTTTACCTCAACTTATCAAGCTTCCAAGAGTTTCATAATCTTAATATTTTTAAGATAGATGAATCTCTTTATTTATTCCTACCCTACAAGCCCCAAGAAAATTAACTTTATCTTGACTCTCAAATATTTGAAGAATTCAAGATTATGTTATATATAAAATGAACCTCGTATCTCCTCTAACCCTACGAGAACCAAAATACTCTTCAGATCCCAAAAACCGTATATTAGTTTTTTCTTTGTGTAAAGGCCAAATCCAAAGGCATAGGTGAGGGTGTGATTTGTTAATGTGGGTTGAAATGGAGATTGAGTTCCATGGCCTATTTTGGGTCCCGATATAATTTCTTTGTTCAAGACTTTGTTTCTTTTGAATGATGGACATGTTAGCTGATATATTCTATTTACAAATTAGAATTAGTGGTGCATCCTTCATCTCTCTTTGTTCGAGTAAGTGACATTTCTAGTGATATACCTTACCCTCAAAACATAAGCAGCAAATTCCTTGCTCTATGTTTGTTTGAGAAAGAAGCAATCCTCATCCTTTGTGGACAAGTGATTTTCAATTCCTTTTGAACATGTTTCAAAATATGGGGCAAGTCCTCTCTAAAATATAGTGACTGTTATCCTAGACATGTTATTATTAATAGTTCAAGACTTTATTATAGGACCTTTGAGAGAGTTTGGAATATTTGGGGGCTACACTAGTTGTCGGTGTGATAATAGTATGAATAAAAATAAAATTTTCCATACTTTTCCTATAAAACCCTAATTTTGGACCCTTGGATTAGCAATGTATGTATATGAATACATGATAAATGGTTGGGAGGAAAGTGATGTAATATGTAAATGTACATTAAATAATGTTAATAAAATACATCACAAGTTATAGACAGATAAGGATGAAATACATAGGGGTATGATTCCATAAGAGAGGGATGAAAGAGGGCTTAAGGGCTCAAGAGGGACCCAAAGTAAAATAATATTAATTTAATGTTAATCCTAAGTCCTTGTATTATGTTATTCTAAGTTATATCAAACTTGGGATTGATTCCCAGGTGAAGTACATGGGCTTCTTAGGAAGACACCCGGTGATTTGGGAGCATGGAAATATAATCTTGGACTTTTGGCTATTGTGGAAGGTTTTTTCAGTTCATTCTTCCTTGAGGTTTTTGGGAGAGCCTATGCCACAGTATTATTTGTAATAGGAGTGTGGTTTTTATGAATACTATGTGATAATTATTCCAAGTGCATGAAAAATTATTGTCATTGGGGAAAAATCCATGACAACTAAAAACTATTGGAGTCCCTAGTAGAGAAGTTTCTTAGCCAGCCTATGATGGATCCTTGGAGCGAAATGGGATAGCCTAAGGGAATACATGGTAGATAAGTGGATTCATTCCTTTGTTTACGTAGACTAGAGGAGAAAGTGAGCTAGTGGATTGGCATTTTGGTGAGAGTTTATAACTTGTGAGCTTTGAGAAACTTGGTTGAGTGGGAGAATTAGATATAGCCATAGGAAGTGTAACATCCCCAACCATCAATCCACTTTCCAGGAAACGCTACCACATAGAACATTCTCATACTTATATATATAAGTGCATATTAAATCTAATTAACATATTTAATCAAACAATATAGAGTAAGAACATGATTAGTGATAATACAGATCATCAAGGACATTAAAAATAACTCATATGTGCAACAAAATACATGATAACATATAACCATCACAGGCCTGAAAAACATAATACTAAGCACAAACTGATACTTATCTTTGAAACTGTGTTAATTCCACCAACCACATGCAAACCTTCCACGAGCCTCCAAGCCTTAGACCTCACTGCTGATCACACTCAATAGTGGGTCACCTATGAGCTAGGACTAAGCTCAATACAAGGTAAGGGAATGCTAAACTAGGATGAGGACATACAGGAAAAACTGTAGAGAGAAATCAAAAGGTTTCTCCCCAGGAACCTTGTTACGCCCACTACTCACGGACTCTCATTCCTCACATAATTGTTCCGCATGGGAGTCTTGTTGGGCTCTATATATGTCCTAAAATATAACCTTTATGCATCATCCAAAGATAGGCATTGGCGCAAGTGTTTTACTTGTTTCCTACGTAGGTTCCTACCTTTCACTTTCAATACCCATCCTCCATAGATGCAACCCCTACAAAGGGACAAAAATCATAACAAAAGGAACAACAATCGTTCCGTTCAAATGAATAGAAAAAGGAACAACAATCGTGACAAGGGAACGACATTCGTTATATTGGAATTAATCTAGAAATATAATGACTGTCAAAGGTGACACGGTTCAATCAACAAAGAGGATGAACAAATACTTTTGTCGTTCGGACTAAGGTGAATCATATTTCCATAAAAACATCACAGGCTTCCCAACCCAAGCTATGTGAGGCATACCGAACACAGATGCAGAGCTCACCTCAGTTCAGACAACTCATGATGGAATGGATAATGAACCCCCTCCACGGTTCAATCTTTGGGTTAAATTGCATGTTCCAGGGCCGCCACATGTTGCCCATGAGGTTGCATGCACTCCATCAAATGTTTTCCCTTTTGCACATGTTCTACTTCCAGAAACTTAGGATAAAAACATACATTTCTCATAACTGTGGGAATAATAATAAATCATTATTCCCAATGATTTAAGCCCCTAGTCTTAGCCCCTAGGCTCAACACTTAGCCTCTCTTTCCAACTTTTTAGCCCCTTTTCCCTTACCCACCTTGTGGAAGCTTAGTCCCCCATCACTCTTTCTTCATGGTTGTTCTACACACATCGATGTTTATTCTTTATTAATGTTCTGCATATTACATTTACAAAAATAGGCTCCTAGACTTAACACTTAGGCTCTTTAGCCTAATAAACACATAATCCTACTAGCTTATCAATACTCATCTCACCAGCCTACAAAAAATGATTTACAATTCATAAACATGATTACAAAAGGGCTCGTCCTTGGGGATATTACTATCCCCTCCCCTTATTTTTTCACTGTCCTCAATGCAGCTTTTACACAGCCTCAGTAAGATTTCAAAAATATTCAAAAAGATGCGAATATTCTGCCTTCATAGCATCTTCATGCTCCCATGTCGACTCCTTAGGACCGTTCAAGGTCCACTGGACCTTTACAAGCCCTATGGATCGATCCTAGAGCTGTTTTATTTTCCGGTCCAATATGCGCACATGATGCACTTGTAGGACACCTTCTTGCTCCACCTAAATCACATTCCAATCAATTACATGATTAGCATCAGGTATATATTTCTTAAGCAATGAAACATGAAACATAATGTGTACAGTCATGGATGCAATTAATGAAAGCATATATTCAACTGGCCCAATCCTTTCTAGGATTTCAAATGGCCCACAAAATCCAGCTGCCAACTTGGCATAGTTTCCTAGATTCAAGGAACCTCTATTGGCTTTCACTTTCAGGAAAACATGATCACCCACTTTAAACTCTCTGTGGGTTTTGTTCTTATCAGCATAACTTTTCTGCCTGTCTTGGGAAGCATTTAAATTCTACTTGATTTTTAGCATTTGTTCTTGCATTTCCTTGAGAAACTCTGGCCCAGCTACTGCCCTATCAGCTGGATTATCCCATCTTACTGGAGCATTTCACTTTCTTCCATAAAGTGCTTCAAATGGGCTCATCTTCAATGATGCTTGATACCCATTGTTGTAGGCGAATTCTACCAAGTGCAGGTAATCTTCCCATTTTGATGGTTTGTCCATCACATACATCCTTAGTGTGTCTTTTATTACTCTGTTCACCCTCTCTGTCTATCCATCAGACTCAGGATGATAAGATGTACTAAAATTCAGATTCATTCTGAACCCTTTGAATAACCCTTTCCAGAAATATGAGGTGAATTTCGGGTCTCTGTCGAACACAATTGTCTTGGGAATCGAAAGCAATCGTTCCACTTCCTTCATAAATAAGTTGGCAACATCCATTTCCTTGTGAGTAGTCCTTAACAGAATGAGATGAGAATCTTTCATAATATGTTCCACCACCACCATAATTGAATCGTGATTCTTGTCAGTCTTGGGCAATCCTATGATGAAGTCCATTGTCACCACTTCCCTCTTCCACTCAAGAATCGGTAAAGGTTGCAATAACCCTCCTGGGTGTCTTTTCTCCACTTTAACCTTTTGGGACTCCATACATTTGGCAATGTATTCAACTATCTTCTTCTTCATACCTGGCCAAAAGTAATGGCTCCTGATTGTTGCCATGGTTTTCTGATATCCAGGGTGCCCTGCATAAGGCACATTATTCATTTCATGCAAAATCATAGGTTTCAAGTCCTAGACATTAGGTACATAAATTATGTTCTTGTACAAAAGTGTTCCATCGGTTTCCAATTTATAACTTTCCACTTTCTGTGGTATCTCACCTTGTTGTATCTTTGCTACCTGCATGTGTTGCAAATCTACATTTGCGGCATCTAAAATTCCGCCTTTTATATCAATTCAGTACATGCTAATGGTTGTAGCATGTAATTTGTGTACTCTCCTACTGAGTGCATTAGCCACTTTATTTTCCTTCCCTTTGATATGCTTGATATCAAAATCATACTCATAGAGAAATTCCAGCCACCTACTTTGTCTAACATTCAAGGTTGGCTGATCAAACAAGTACTTCAGACCATTATGGTCTATTCTTAGTTCAAACCTCCTTCCCATGAGGTAATGCCTCCACTTCTTTAGAGCGTGTGCTATGGCTGTGTTGACAGGCGAAACAGTCCATCCGTCAACTGGGAGAGTGGAACCGGTCCGGGGTTGTCTAAATAACCCAAGCCGTTTGGAATGGACCACCCTGGCGAGTTTAATGGCTCCGTTGGCCGCTCTAAGGTCTCCTAAGAAAACCAGAGAGAGAATTGATCTGAGTTGAGTAATATAAACTAAAGAAACTAGAAACTAATAAAACAAAGTAAGACAAACTAACTAACTAAAATAAAAGAAATTAAACTAAAAAGAGGAAACTAGAAACTAATAAAACAAACTTAAACTAACTATACTAAACTAATTATAAACTACTAACTATTATATCTACAAACTAAAAATTACTCTTATAATAACTCAAATCAACTACCTAATTATCAATTTAATTACAGTTTATTCACAAATATACATTACATACAAACTACAGATTTGAATAAAACCTGTGAAACTAATTTGCTTGCTGTCCCAAGACAGCGAAGATAACTCCTTTTTTATTTTAATATTTATGAATAAGAAAGTAAACTAACTGAAATTAAAACAAATAGAAATTATATTTATATTAAACTACTTAATAAAAGAAGCAAACTAAATACCAATTGACCTGGAAACACTCCAAGTCTGCCCTGCGTAGGATGACTTCTTAAGCTGGTTGGAGGAGGGAAACTCACACCGTAAATCCGTATGCTTCTCGTAAACGATTATCTATGCTGCTTCTTGAAGTATTTTACAGGACAAACAAGACATAAAAGAAATCATAACAATTTTCTGATTATAAATTCCTGCAAAAGGGGAAACCTATTATGCAGCAAACTTACATATTACAATTCAAATTATGAAGAAGACAAAGCTATCATTCACTGAAAAGAATTGATAATTGTTATGTCTTTTATCGATTTGGAAGGAACAAGATATAGATAGAAATAATAATATTATATCATTTGCATTTGATTTAGGTAGCTAAAGAAATACTAAACCATAAACAAGCTGATATACAAAACATGGAACAAAGTGTCGATATATTGAAAAGCGAAAGCTATGAAAAAACACCAAGTCTGCTCCAGTTTGATTCATAATTCTATATCCTTGTTCTCCCCAACTGAGGATGATTGATTATTACAAAACCATAGGTTTATATAGGTTTATCACAAGGTAAAACATCCTTGTGAATAATAGCAAACAATTTACACAATCTGGGAATAATCCCAAAAAGCTCTTAAACTAAGCAACTAAAAATGTAAGTGAAATCTTCAAGATATCTTCCAACCGCTCCTCATATCCATAACAAATTCGGATTTGTCTGTAATAGACACAAAGATAAAGTTAGAGGAATATTTTATTGAGAAAACAGTAGAAAAAATAACTCTATAGACTTAGCTACAAAATCTTTTGATTCTGTAGCTGGTCTATAATAGTAAACATGACCAGATATACAATCAAATCAAATCGAATCCAATTATTATAAATTACAAATGATTTAATAGAAATAATCCTTTCAATCACACCAAATAAAATAGAATATAATCGGGATAGAGTAAATATGCTCTGTTTTCCCCAATTGGCATAAAATCGTATCATATCTTAACAAGACTGTTCCATGAATGCAATCAATGATAAACCAAATCGCATGAAATACAAAAAATCATTATCGATTAACATCGGATTCATATCATTGACAATATAGAAAGCCATTACGATTTCATGCATCACTGTAACCATAGAATCCAACCACAATTCTCATTTGTTGGGTTTCAATATAATTCACAGGTATAGTCGTAACTGTAATTGACTAATTATAATCAGAACAACAGATTGAGATCCTTCAATTAAAAGCACGATATATGAATTGTTTCCAACTTAATCGGATGAAATCATTTCCACAAATATCGACTCAACAGTTTTCATGTTTGATCACCTCATAGTCGACAAGCAGGGTTTTGACAGAGTCAATGAATCGGGCATATAACTGATTTTAATTATAGACACAAATCATACGACTTGATACGATCAATCCATCCCTGTAATCTCATTCGAATAATACATTTGTTACCATCGAAATACAGTTCACATCATAACAAGTACTATCGTTATCCATTCGGAACTTCAGCATGAAGTAAATGATATACGAATTGGTCTTAACATAGAAAATATAATCAACATAACCAACCAATTTGCCTATCATATCGCACAAGACGTAACCAAATCAAACAGATATATCGTTTGTATTTCAACAATAGAAAAGATATCAAATAACAGAATTTTCAAATCAAATCATGATCAATCAAACTAAATCTAATCACAACCAATCCAGAAATCGATAATCAAAACTGATAAACAACAAATGCACGACAGAGCAAGTCATCAATGTATACAGAGCTTATGATCATGCCATATAAAAAGTAAAAGATATACCATTATAGTTGTTGAGCATTATGTCAATTTTGAATTGATAATTGCAGTGGCAGACTCGACGTTTTTGAACAGGACTGAACCCATGGTTCGTTGTTTCTTGTCACTTGGTTGTTCTCTTGCATTGCGACCAGTGAGCATTGCCACTTGGTTTTCCAACTCGTAGATCCTGGATTGCAATGTAGGTACATCCAGATAGTATCTTTCAATCCACAACCCACATTGATCGCAAGGTGCAACAACAGGTTGAACATAAGGGGGTTTTGATGATTCCCCGAGGGTTTCATGAGGTGGTTCGATGCCAGGGAAGTCAAGGTTATCCCACAGAAAACGAGGTAGGTTCCTAACGAAATCATGAGGCCGTTTGCTACACAATCCCTCGGAGTAAGGATATTCTTTTACGAGAAATCGTTCGATGTCCGAATCAGAATCTTCACTAAGCACGATAGGCTCTGTTTCGGTAGGAAGCTTAGAATTGTTCCTCGCCATGCGAGAGATCAATCTTGCATTTTTCTTGCCTCGAGTATTAACACCAGTCTTCTCTCTAGTCTTTTGGGTTGTGGCTTTAACAACTTCGGTTTGTTTTGGCACAGATTTAGGCAAACTTGTAGATGACTTGAGCTTAGGTCTAGGTAATAAAACATCATAAGGCACAGGGGTAGGTTTTCTCTCGGCCACCATGGGCTTGTCTACCTGTGGAGGGTTTGACTCCCCAAAACCATTACGGCTGAGAAAATCATGCCAAGAATCACGACGTAACCCTAACTCGTAAACTAAAACCATTTTGATCAACCCAAAATGAAAGAGGCTAGTGTCAGCCTGGCTGTGCTTGTATCGTTTAGCCATTTTGAACAGGCTTCAGTGCAGATAGTAAGGCATACTTAGTTGAAAACCCATGAAAACCATTAATAAACGTAGGTGGAATAAGAAAATAAACCCATACCTGCCTTCACAGGTAACGAAACATTTGATAATCATCAAGAGATCATACCATCGGGGTTTCAACATCTTCGCAGGTAAACCTCGGTCGCATGAGCTGACTGTGAGAGACTGAAATAACAATGTCCATGGGACATCATTTACTTTACAGCTTTTCGACCATTTCTGTCCCTTGACAGGCAAGCTAGTGGCCAAACTAAGAAATTCCTCAGTAATTTCAAGCTGGACATCTCCCACCTTGGCTCTGCAGCCATCGAACGACAATGCAAATTGTCGGGCCACTGTGAGGTCATAGCCATTGAACTTCCTTATGAAAGCAAGCCACCCGTATTGTTCCAGGTCGTTACATGCACCACTAAATGTCAACAGTGCTTGGCACCCATTGGGCTCGGCCCTCACAACAGGAGCCATAGTTTCTGTACATGGTAGGGTTCCAAGCGAACGAAACAATACACAGAGTGAAAATGAGAGGGTTTAATAGTTTGAATGCTCGAAGAGACCGGGATTAACTCCATGCGTGCGAAGGTGGTGGGATTACCACCGCCACACATTGTATTAATGATCATGTACAGTGTTGTTATAATCATAATCACCCAAACCATATGTATCGGCCAACAAATCGGTGAATCATCACACCAATGTGCCACTTATCCGAATCTGAACCAACACGATAGGTGATAATCAAGCGCCAAGTGTTAAGTTTAATCATCATGAAGTCCAATGACCTGTCGTATGAATTCAGTGTTTCAAACCAATGTTAATCAAAACATATCAATACATAGTTTGAAACTATTGCTCATCCAATGTGACATCAATTTTCCAAAAATATACCAAGCATCGATTTAAAATTAAAACCCAAAAGATTTCATCAACGCGCCCTCAAACCATTGCTATTTGACCTTATAAACTTGCCAATGTACTCGTTGCATATTCAAAGTTTAATGCAATCCAGAATTTCTCATATAATAAATGAGTCACGAGCCCATAGCAATAAGAATAAAAACATATAAGACCTAGTCCATCATAACCTTTATAAGATCAGAATAAGACCAATGAATATTCATGCTTACATGCTTAGCAATCAAAACAAATCAAATACGCAATCAAGGTAAGGACACAAGTTTGAAAAATCTTTTGCAGTCATGAGATCAATCAATGGTCAAGTGTCTTTTGTAAAAATCAATAAAAGACGACTACAGTCCAAACGATGAGAAAGGTATTTTCACACTTTCAGTTGTGAAAATTGAATCGAAATAAAATTGTAATTGTCGCAAAAATTGAAACAGATATCTAGTAGCACAATGCGACAATAAATTGTCGTAATCAGACAAGGGGTGTAGGCAGCTTTTTTTAAGAGCAATTAAAAAAAAAAAAGAGTTGGCTGCCAACAATGGTGACACACTGGGCGAAGCAGTTATCTCTGTTAGAAGAAATGAATTCAGATCAGGACAGCAAAGAAAAAAAAAATCGACTTAAAACAACAAACAGAAAAATCGTACTTAGCATCATTATCAGCTATCTTTTCCAGTGATGTTTCAAGAGATGTAAACCGATGACAGTCTTAAAGATCAGGGAGTCATGATTTTTATGATAGAATCTTCAATACTATTGGCATAGCCACTGCTGCTAGTAGGCATCTATAGCCTCGAAAAGGTTTCCATTTAACCCACTCAGATGTCTTTATCCTGTCAAGAAGCTCTAGATTAGAATAAAGGACTTTTAAAAAAAAGAGGTTTCTTATAATTTTACAGATTCTCATTTACCCGACATTGCTTCACTGCCAGCAGGCCTGTTCAGTACCCCGGCGAAGTTGTCTTTGCACCATGCTTGCATTTACCCACTACCAGCGGACCTGTTCAGTATCCCGACGGGTTTACAAACACTTCCCACAACTCTTATTAATATTTTATTTTTCTTTTATAGATGGTTGAGCGGGGTGACGCTGAAAAATCTTGATATTTTTTCATTATTTTTCAGACCTCATCAGAATTTTTTCATACTGTCCTCGATTCAGCTCCAGAAATGTTTTATTTCTAAAACAACTTACTTTGATAGGGAGACATCCTTTTGAGTCATTCCTTTACGGAAAAGGGACAGCGTAAAAAGATAAAGATAATCACGACGAAATTCACTTAGAGATTGAAATCAGTAAACTTCTTTCAAAAGCATTTTCCAATATCATTTTTAAACATATCACTGATGTTCGTAAAACTTTTCATAAGTTATTTCAGCGAAGATATTTTCTCATGGTCTTTGTCTGAATGGCTCAGTGCACAGGTAGATGTATTTCCAAAAGAAATAACTGGTAAGCATAAGGGAGAAATCCAAACACACCGGTAAAGAAAAAATGGAAAGCAAAGAAATCCAAACAAAACAAAAAACAAGAAAAAAAACAAATATACACAGAAGGTGCATCTGAAAACTTCATGCGACAATCCCCTAGGAAACTGAAAGAAAGTAGGAAAATCCTGGATGATGGGAAAGGAGCCCTACTTATGGTATCTTTGGTCAGGGTTGATTTAGATTCGTTTATCTCTTTACTTTCCAATTAAGATTTTCATAATGATACTGCGTTTTTTAAAATAAATGTTGAACTAAGAGCAAAGAGAAAGAGATCAAGAGGACTTCCTTGACAACAGCCGTATTATGGTTCTCATGGTGCGCCCACTTGCATTCATGACTGCATTTATTAAAAATAAAACTAGTGAGAAATCAAACTGAAAGAAAAACCTATTCCTAAACCTACCCTAACTACTAAACAAATCAGGATGCTATGTGAAGTCATGTTTCCAATGTAGCCATCGGAGTAACTCTAATCCTGCAATGAAAAGAAGATCGAGCATTATTAAAAAGAATGGTAGTATACCAACAACTGATAGAAACATATCACACTTACCTTCATAATCAACATCTAGAAACAAAGTAAGCATGATCTTACCATTTCCTTGGATATTCTTGTTGTGTGAATCCTCCAGCCATTGCACAATATTGTCATGATAAGGGTCATAATGGCATGGGCGAGTGTAAGTAGTTTTGAAAAATTTGTCAGGATCATGAGGAAATGGAAAAACCATCAGCCAAGGCTGAAATGCCCCATCCTTCTGACAATTCTCTAAGTACTCATTAATTTCTTCACATGGAGGATTTAAAAGAAACATGTCACACCTACTTCCAAGATACTTGGGTAAAAAGAAGGCAAGCTCAACTTTGTCTTTATTGTGAATTGTTTTCATATATGAATATTCAAGACATCCTAAGATCCTGTCACAAAAATGAGAATGCAAACCATGACTTTGATGAAACGAATATATCAATGGAAAGCTTATCATAGGAGGATTCATGGAATCGATTAGATCATTGGTTTGAATGTTTCCTTCGATGTGATTTATCATTTCGAAATGCGAAGCATAAACATTAAGATTCGAGCTAAGCAAAGAACGAATATGAAACTTATAATGTTTGATCTCCATAAAATATAATGCATCATCCTTTTCAACAAGAAACTGTGTAAAATCATCTCACAACATGTCCTTTTCCCCAGTGAGTGATGAAAGCGAACAAGCATCAAATCCAAGTTGGTCAATGTTAGGTTTGGGATTGATTTCACCAAAATTTAGCATATCGAGAGGATACGATTGTGGTGGAAAAGAGAAGGATGTTGTAGGTAAGATGTCAAGACCACTAGAATCTAGGAATAGATCAGGATATAAAGAATAAAAGGAATCAGAAATAAGCAGATGAAAAGAATCTCTTGAACTATGATAATCAACAATGGTATTCTCAAGACAATTCTCTTCACTTTCTTTAAAACACTTAGTCTGATTTAGTGATGAATTCCTTAACATAATATGATAATCTGGATTTGCCTTTTGTGTGACAGATAATTCAAAATTTATGTGACAAGCATCTAGTCTTTCCTGTGAACAAAGTGCATTTTGAGGATG
>ML796652.1:170549-190189 GCA_009831015.1 Picea engelmannii
AGCAATACTAAACCATAAACAAGTTGATATACAAAACATGGAACAAAGTGTCGATATATTGAAAAGCGAAAGCTATGACAAAACACCAATTCTGCTCCAGTTTGATTCAGAATTCTATATCCTTGTTCTCCCCAACTGAGGATGATCGATTATTACAAAACCATAGGTTTATATAGGTTTCTCACAAGGTAAAACATCCTTGTGAATAATAGCAAACAGTTTACACAATCTGGGAATAATCCCAAAAATCTCTTAAACTAAGCAACTAAAAATGTAAGTGAAATCTTCAAGATATCTTCCAACCGCTCCTTATATCCATCAAAAATTCGGATTTGTCTGTAATAGACACAAAGATAAAGTTAGAGGAATATTTTATTGAGAAAACAATAGAAAAAATAACTTTATAGACTTAGCTACAGAATCTTCTGATTCTGTAGCTGGTCTATAATAGTAAACATGACCAGATATACAATCAAATCAAATCGAATCCAATTATTATAAATTACAAATGATTTAATAGAAATAATCCTTTCAATCACACCAAATCAAATAGAATATAATCGAGATAGAGTAAAGATGCTCTGTTTTCCCCAATTGGCATAAAATCGTATCATATCTTAACAAGACTGTTCCACGAATGCAATCAATGATAAACCAAATCGCATGAAATACAAACAATCATTATCGATTAACATCGGATTCATATCATTGACAATATAGAAAGCCATTATGATTTCATGCATCACTGTAACCATAGAATCCAACCACAGTTCTCATTTGCTGGGTTTCAATATAATTCACAGGTATAGTTGTAACTGTAATTGACTAATTATAATCACAACAGCAGATTGAGATCCTTCAATTAAAAGAACGATATATGAATTGTTTCCAACTTAATCGGATGAAATCATTTCCACAAATATCAACTCAACAGTTTTCATGTTTGATCACCTCATAGTCGACAAGCAGGGTTTTGACAGATTCAATGAATCGGGCATATAACTGATTTTAATTATAGACACAAATCATACAACTTGATACGATCAATCCATCCCTGTAATCTCATTCGAATAATACATTTGTTACGATCGAAATACAGTTCACATCATAACAGCTACTATCGTTATCCATTCGGAACTTCATCATGAAATAAATGATATACAAATTGGTCTTAACATAGAAAATATAATCAACATAACCAACCAATTTGCCTATAATATCGCACAAGACGTAACCAAATCGAACAGATATATCGTTTGTATTTCAACAATAGAAAAGATATCATATAACAAAATTTTCAAATCAAATCATGATCAATCAAACTAAATCTAATCACAACCAATCCAGAAATCGATAATCAAAACTGATAAACAACAAATGCACGACAGAGCAAGTCATCAATGTATACAGAGCTTATGATCATGCCATATAAAAGAGTAAAAGATATACCATTACAGTTGTTGAGCATTATGTCAATTTTGAATTGATAATTGCAGTGGCAGACTCGACATTTTTGAACAGGACTGAACCCGTGGTTCGTTGTTTCTTGTCACTTGGTTGTTCTCTTGCATTGCGACTAGTGAGCATTGCCACTTGGTTTTCCAACTCGTAGATCCTGGATTGCAATGTAGGTACATCCAGATAGTATCTTTCAATCCACAACCCATATTGATCGCAAGGTGCAGCAACAGGTTGAACATAAGGGGGTTTTGATGATTCCCTGAGGGTTTCATGAGGTGGTTCGATGCCAGGGAAGTCAGGGTTATCCCGCAGACAAGGAGGTAGGTTCCTAACGAAATCGTGAGGTGGTTTGCTACACAATCCCTCGGAGTAAGGATATTCTTCGACGAGAAATCGTTCGATGTCCGAATCAGAATCTTTGCTAAGCACGATAGGCTCTGTTTTGGCAGGAAGCTTAGACTTGTTCCTCGCCATGCGAGAGATTAATCTTGCATTTTTATTGCCTCGAGTATTAACACCAGTCTTCGCTCTAGTCTTTTGGGTTGTGGCTTTAACAACTTCGGTTTGTTTTGGCAAAGACTTAGGCAAACTTGTAGATGACTTGGGCTTAGGCCTAGGTAACAAAACATCATAAGGCACAGGGGTAGGTTTTCTCTCGGCCACCATGGGTTTGTCTACCTGTGGAGGGTTTGATTCCCCAAAACCATTACGGCTGAGAAAATCATGCCAAGAATCACGAAGTAACCCTAACTTGTATACTAAAACCATTTTGATCAACCCAACATGGAAGAGGCTAGTGTCATCCTGGTTGTGCTTGTATCGTTTAGCCATTTTGAACAAGCTTCGGTGTAGATAGTAAGGCATACTTATTTCAAAACCCATGAAAACCATTAATAAACGCAGGTGGAATAAGAAAATAAACCCATACCTTCCTTCACAGGTAACGAAACGTTTGATAATCATCAAGAGATCATACCAGCGGGGTTTCAACATCTTCGCAGGTAAACCTCGGTCGCATGAGCTGACTGTGCGAGACTGAAATAAAAATGTCCATGGGACATCGTTTACTTAACAGCTTTTCGACCATTTCTGTCCCTTGACAGGAAAGCTAGTGGCCAAACTGAGAAATTCCTCAGTAATTTCAAGCTGGACATCTCCCACCTTGGCTTTGCAGCCATCGAACGACAATGCAAATTGTCGGGCCACTGTGAGGTCATAGCCATTAAACTTCCTTATGAAAGCAAGCCACCCATATTGTTCCAGGTTGTTACATGCACCACTGAATGTCAACAGTGCTTGGCACCCGTTAGGGTCGACCCTCACAACAGGAGCCATAGTTTCTGTACATGGTAGGGTTCCAAGCGAACGAAACAATACACAGAGTGAAAATGAGAGGGTTTAATAGTTTGAATGCTCGAAGAGACCAGGATTAACTCCATGCGTGCGAAGGTGGTGGGATTACCACCGCCACGCATTGTATTAATGATCATGTACAGTGCTGTTATAATCATAATCACCCAAACCATATATATCGGCCAGCAAATCGATGAATCATCACACCAACGTGCCACTTATCCGAATCTGAACCAACATGATAGGTGATAATCAAGCGCCAAGTGTTAAGTTTAATCATCATGAAGTCCAACGACCTGTCGTATGAATTCAGTGTTTCAAACCACTGTTAATCAAAACATATCAATACATAGTTTGAAACTATTGCTCGTCCAATGTGACATCAATTTTCCAAAAATATACCAAGCATCGATTTAAAATTAAAACCCAAAATATTTCATCAACGCACCCTCAAACCATTGCTATTTGACCTTATAAACTTGCCAATGTACTCGTTGCATATTCAAATCTTAATGCAATCCAGAATTTCTCATATAATAAATGAGTCATGAGCCCATAGCAATAAGAATAAAAACATATAATACCTAGTCCATCATAACCTTTATAAGATCAGAATAAGACCAATGAATATTCATGCTTACAGGCTTAGCAATCAAAACAAATCAAATACGCAATCAAGGTAAGGACACGAGTTTGAAAAATCTTTTGCAGTCATGAGATCAATCAATAGTCAAGTGTCTTTTGTAAAAATCAATAAAAGATGACTACAGTCCAAACGATGAGAAAGGTATTTTCACACTTTCAGTTGTGAAAATTGAATCGAAATAAAATTGTAATTATCGCAAAAAGTTGAAACAGATATCTAGTAGCACAATGCGACAATAAATTGTCGTAATCAGACAAGGGGTGTAGGCAGCTTTTTTTAAGAGCAATTAAAAAAAAAAAAGAGTTGGCTGCCAACAGGCTGCCAACTCCAAATCATGAGTTGCATAGTTCCTTTCGTTCTCTTTCAACTTTCGGGATTCATAAAAAATTACGAATCCATTCTGATTGAGGACTCCTCCTAGTCCTTCTTTACATGCATCAATGCATACCATGAAATCTTTGTTTGGATCTGCGATCCTCAAGATTGGGTCACTAGTTAACAGTTGCTTCAAACACTGAAATCTTTTGTCACATTCCTCTGTCCACTGAAACATCTTCTCCTTCCTTTGCAAAGAATTGATAGGGTGAACTATCCTTGAGAGCCTTGTGATAAACCTTCTGTAATAACCATCTAAAACCATGAAGGATCTAACTTCTGTCACATTCTTTGGCGATGACCATCCTCTAATGGCCTCAATCTTCTCAGGGTCTACAACTATCCCATCCTTCAAAATAATATGCCCTAGGTAATGGATCTGCTCCTAATAAAATGAGCACTTGCTCAACTTGGCATACAGTTGATGCTCTCTTAACACCTGCAACACCATCCTCATATGTTGTTCATGCTCTTCCTCTGACTTGGAATACACCAGGATGTCATCCAAAAATACTATGACAAACTTGTCTAAATAGTCCCTGAATACACCATTCATCAGACACATAAAAACAACAGGTACATTTGACAACCCAAATGGCACCACTGTGAACTCATAATGACCATACCTTGTTCTAAAGGAAGTATTGTTGATTTCTTTATCCTTTACCCTTACCTGGTGATATCCCGACCTGAGATCTATCTTTGAAAATATATTTTCATCCTTCAACTGATCGAAGAGGTCATCAACCCTTGGAAGAGGATACTTGTTATTTATAGTCACTTTGTTCAATTGTCTGAAATCGATACACAATCTTAGTTTTCCATCTTTCTTCTTCACGAACAGAACCAAGGCTTCCGAAGGTGACACACTTGGGTGTATATACCTCTTCTTTAGAATCTCTTCAAGATGCAATTGTAACTCTTTCATCTCTGGCATACTCATTCTGTAAGGAGCTTTCGACATTGGAGCTGCTCCAGGCATAAAATTTACAGAGAAGTAAATATCTCTCTTAGGAGGTAGTCTGGGTACCTCCTTAAATACATCTTCAAACTCTTTTAGTAATGCATGGTCTTCGATACCTAACACCTTATCCTTAGGTGTTTCCTCCACATGGGCTACAAATAATTGACAACCTTTTCTATAGCATTTCTTCAACTAGATTGTTGAGATTTATCTGATAGCAACAACTCTAGGAATTCCTTGGATTGTTTTTCGATTCGCTTCCTCATCCAGAAAAGTGAATGACTTATTACGACAGCCCAAGATGGCATGGTGTTGGTCCAAACAGTCCATCCCAATTAGACAGTCATAAGACCCTAAAGGAAGAATATTCAATTCATCCTTTGTGCTCAATCCATTCATGTCTACTAGATAGGACTTAACCAACTTAGTGACTTTCCTCTTTGTTACTATAGCCAACTGCACTGACCAATATTTTTCATGTTTGTTTCTCGATAATTACAAACTTTCAACCACTATAGGATCTACATAACTATGGATATCCCTTGAATCAATTAAAATAGTAAAGTCATGGTTTTTTATCATACATTCTACTTCAATCATGTGTTATTGAAATTCATTTTGCTCGTTGTCTAGGGCCACATAGATCCTTGGTATTCTACTTCCCATGTCCTCCACTGTTTCAGCTTGTTGAACATTATGGATAGCTCTCACTTTTCCATTTTTTGGGGGACAATATATGTACTTATGGTTTCCCTGACAACCCCAACACCGAATCAATGTTTGTCTTGGCCTTTGTTCCCCTACTTTATCCATTCTCGGCTCTCTAAACATTGGTTGTCCTTGAAGGCTGTTTCTGAAAAAGGGAGGCTTGTTTCCCTTCTGCCTCTGCTCTTTCTTAAACTTCTTCTGGTCATCCCAAGCCCTTCAAAAGGTAGGATGATCCAGGTGGATGTCATTGCCCACCCACCTCTTCCAACTAGCTCAAAATAGTTTTCTAACAATTTTGGTAATTTATTATTTTTAGCAGTTTTAACTTCCAGGGCCATTTTGAGGGCCTAAATGAAGGTTTTTCAGGATAGAGATTCTCAGTGATAGTCAAAGGAATTATTTATCCTATAAAATTAATCTCCTTGACGATACCTTTCCAACGAGATATCATACACTTAAAACGGAGGTCGTATGCAAAAGTTACAACCCTGAGAAGTTGATGTACTAACTTACCCAAACGAGGCCCACATGACTTTTGGCGCTTCATCTCCTAGGGTTAGGTTTTTGGATGTATAGGGATTTTAGCATTCTTGTTTATTGTAAAAATACCTTTAGAGCCTCATTTCAATCATATTCTTTCTAATGAGCACAGTCATCACATCTCTTCTCAGAGATAAGCCGCCACCATTCTAGCAAGCTTGTTTCCGTTACATTTTATAGTTTCAGCTTATTTCCTTATTGAATAGAAAACTAGTTTTACTATATCTTTGTTAAATTTTGTTAAGCACCTTTTAATAATCTGTATTCATTTCATTATTCTCATAAAATCTTGATCAATGGTATCAGAGTGGTCTGCTCCTTGTCATCTTAATGCATGTCCCCAATAAGCTCGGAGTACAAAGAGTTGGGTCTCGAGCTTGTTTCTCTTGAGGACAAAATCTCTCACACACCCAAGAGACTTCTCATGGTAGGAGAAAATAAAGATGACAGTATAGGAGATCCTTTAAAACTGTTTATTGAGGAATCCATCAAGCAATAAAGGAATGAGATGATGGATAGTTTCACGCAAATCCTTCGACGACTACCAATAGGCGACACATCTTCTTCGAGTAGAGGCGCCACCCCCTTCAAGGTACAAATAACTTTTGATATTCATATATTTGAAGGTCAGATAGACGCAGATGCTATAGACAAGTGGTTGAATATACTAGAAGGGTATTTTTCTTTCCATAACTTTTCGAATAGAGAAAATATTACTTTTTCACTCCTCAAAGTCATTCCCCATGTCAAATATCGGTGGGAAACTTTCTGTGAGAAAAAGGAAACAGAGGAACCCTCACTATTTACAATCCCGAACACCTGATATTCCTTCAAGGATTCTATTAAGGAATAGTACTATTCTGTTAGAAGTTATGATGACTTGTATACCAAATGGACCACACTGCAGCAAGAAATATACCAAGCAGTGCCAGATTTCACGAATATCTTTCATACCTTGGGGACCAAGCTAGGTATAAAATATTCAAAGAGACATATGGTGCTCAATTATTGTGGTGCTCTACATAGATACATCCATACTGAAATGGAATTTTTGTACATCTTGTCCTTGGGCATGGCCTACTAATATGTCATTAAAATCGAGAAGAAGCTCAAACAAAAGACATGGTTATCTGGGCCTGGGAACCCCTCACAAGAAAATCCAGGAAAGGGAAGCCCCAACCCATAGAACAAAGGATAGAGTAAATATGGATAGTATCAGGACAACCAGTCCAATCCATAAGAAAATTAGGACACCAGAAAGACAAAGAAAGATATAGGGAAGTGGTGTGACTTCCTTAAGATCCCTTGGCATAACATTGTTGACTGTCACTCAAAGAAGTCACTAGTGGCTGAAGTGAAAACCTCTAAATCAGATGCAAGTTTAGAATCTGAGCCAGAACCAAAAAGGGGAAGATGGATCATTGATGCAGAACCCAGTTGCACCATTTCTACCACCAAGCTCCATCTTGGTGAACCAGACGAGCCAAAAGAAGGACAACACCTCTTCCATTCACAGATATGGATAAAAGGAACCCCGTTGCATTTCATCGTGGATATAGGTAGACAAAAGAACCTCATATCAGTAGAGATCAACAAGTGGCTGGCCCTGCCGAAATTACCACACCCACAACCCTACACCATTGGATGGCTCCACCAAGGAATTGATCTCTGTGTCAACCAATAGTGTCGACTGTCATATGACATCAAGCCCTTCAAAGACAAGGTATTGTGTGATTTTTCTCCTCTCGAAGTTTGTGATGTTATTTTGTGCCAACCTTATTTATGGAAACATCATGTTGCATATGAGTCTAGGCCTCATAGTGTTATTATTACTTTGAACAAGAAATTGTACAGGATACCCAAGACAGTCCCACCTAGTTTTATTTCCTTGATCTCTGTTAAGCAATGAAGGAAGGTCATCTCTCAGACATGGAAGCTTGTCTTCTTCATGATTCTCTCTCAAAATAAGCGAAAGATCACTGCCACATCTAGGGTCTTTGCGGCTGACCTCTCCACACAACAGAAGAATGTAGATAAGGTCATGGAATAACTTCTCCACAAGGGGCACATCCATCCCATCTCATCACCTTGCGAGAGTCTAATCATGCTGATACAGAAGAAACATGGAACCTGGTGAATCTGCATCGATTACCAGGCTCTGAATAAAATCACAGTAAAAAACTGGTACCTGATTCCCCAAATCGACGACCTCCTTGATCAACTCACGGGGCACAAATACTTCAGTAATATTGATCTGAAGTCTAGCTACCACCAGGTTCTGATAGAACAGACAGATGTATGGGAAACTGCCTTCAAGTCAAAGGAAGGCCTTTTTGAATGGTTGGTCATGCCCTTTGGTTTGAAAAATTCTCCAGCCACTTTCATGAGGATGATGGATGATATCCTGTAATCATTCACCAATACTTTTGTAGTGGTTTATCTGGATGACACTCTCATTTACGGCAAGACTTGGGCCGAACATTTGCAGCATATTCAGCAGGTTTTGCACACCCTGTGGTAGCACAAGCTATATACCAACTTGGAAAAATGATCCTTCGGCATGGATAGGGTCCATTACCTGGGCTACATAATTGATCAGCATGAAATACATGTGGATCCAGCCAAGATCCAAGTCATCTATGACTGGCTAGCCCCAACCACACTCATTGAGCTTCGAAGCTTCTTAGGCCTTGTCAATTTCTATCACAGGTTCATGTTGGGATTATCCTATATTGCATGGGCCCTTAGAAAAATAACCAAGGGTGGTGGTAAGGAAACATTTGCATGGGGCCAGTCCCAACAACAAGCATTCAACAATTTGAAGCAGTGCTTGTGCTCAACCCTATTACTTTCACTACCAGACCTGCAACAACCCTTTGAGATCAAGACAGATGCTTCAGACTATGCAGTGGGCACCATTCTCACTCAGCATGACCACCCTATGGCCTATCATAGTGAGACACTATCAGATGTTGTTCGTAAGTACCCTACTTATGACAAAGAAATGTACTCCATTGTGAAAGATTGCCACCAATGGAGACATTACAATCTTGGGAAGGAGACAATCATTCAAACTGATCATAAGCCATTGCAATTCATGCAGACACAAGGAAAATTATAGAATGATCACCATCAAAAGTGGTCCACATACTTGCAGAAATTCCACCTCAACATCAAGTGTAAAAAAGGAAGCACCAATCGTGTCCTTGATTGCCTCAACAGACCGCTAGTCATGGCACTCACCACTGTGCTAGACTACTGTGGCCATGAGACCTCTCGATGGCCCCAACTATATGAGACAGACCTATACTTCGCCACCACCTACCAAATGTTGGGTGAAAATGTTGTTGTTGATAATTTCCATCTTCGGGATGGGTTGTTGTGTTGTTTGGGCCATATCTGTGTTCCATCAAGAGAGTGAGTGAAGATGATCTGGGAAGCCCACTACAATCGGGTGGCAGGACACTTTGGAATCAAAAAGACAATGGTGATGCTACAAAAATATTTCTACTGGCTGAAACTTCGACAGGAGGTCAGCAAGTATATCAGGTCCTGCACTTCCTATGTTATTTTCAAACCGACCACTAAGAAATAGGACCTATACACCCATCTTCCTACTCCTGAAAGACCATGGGAATCCATCTCAATGGAAAACATGTTGGGCATCCCATCCACCAAGAAGGGAAATGATTGTATTTTTGTGGTTGTTGATCGCTTTTCTAAGATGGCGATTATGGTTTCCTACAAGAAGAACATCACAGTAAAGGCCACTATCAAGCTCTTCTTTGAATGAGTTTGGGTACATTTTGGAATCCCACAAACCATTATCATATTGGGACAATCATTTTCTCATCACATTCTAGTCGAGCCTCTGGTCATTGCTAGACACCAACCTCACCAAATCCATGACCTTCCACCCCCAGACAAATGGCAAAACTGAGGTCGTCAATCGAATGATTGTGCATATCCTTCGCATGTATAATTCAAAGCACTCTCTCACATGGGATGAGAGCATTCCCTATGTCCAACATAGCTACAAATTATCCCTTCATAGCTCAACTGGCCACAACCCTTGTCAGGTGGGGTTGGGATTCCAACCATTGGGTCCCATAGATGTTGCACTCCCCTTGCGGTCACCTCGACTGACTCATCTCCTGCTCCAACTGAAGCTGACAAAGCCACCTGATTCATTGATCAGATCCATCACATCTACCAATAGGATCAAGATATCCTACAGAAGTCCAATGACAAGTACAAGCAGCGCCATGATCAACATCGATTGCCACATAAGTTTCAGGTGGGAGACAAAGTTTGGTTGCACTTGCAGAAAGAACGCCTTACAAGACCCCATCAGAAGATTTTCCCACTCCATTATGGGTCGTACACCATCACCAATACCATGGGGGATAATTCTTTTGATCTCAACATTCCTCCTTTCCTTGGCTTGCACCCAATGTTCAACATGGATCTCCTTCGCCCTTATTTCTCACCATTATTGGACACCTCAGACATAGCAGAGAAGTTGACACCAACAGAGCTCAACCCCAACTACATACAATAGGAATCCAGTGATCAAATTGTGGACACACATATCAAGGGCACTTGATAACAAAGGATCCAGCTTTATCGTGTTGTCAAAGCAGGGCAACTCCTGCACCAAAGCAAGTGGCTCACCCAGGGTCAAATTAAGAAGAAATTTCCTCATATGATGGGGGAACTCAACACAATGGATAACATTGATTCCTAAGGAGGGAGGATTGATCTAGGTGGATATCGATGGCCACCCACCTCTTCTAACTGGCTCAAAACAGGTTTTTGACAATTTTGTCAACTTACTATTTTTAGTAGTTTTAACTTCCGGGGCCATTTTGAGGGCTTAAATGAAGGTTTTTTGGTATCTAGATTCTCAATAATATCCAAAGGCGTGATTGATCCCCCAAAATTAATCTCCTCGACGATACCTTTGCAACAGGATATCATACACCTAAAATGAAGGTCGTATGCAAAAGTTACGACCCCAGGAAGTTGATGTACTAACTTACCCAAACGGGGCCCACGTGACTTTTAGCGCTTCATCTCCTAGGGTTAGGTTTTTGGATGTCTAGGGTTTTTGGCATTCCTGTTTATTGTAAAAATTACTTCATATCCTTTTTGTAATCATCTTCTTGCGAATGAGTGAAACTGTCACATCTCTTCTCAGAGATAAGCCGCCACCATTCCAACAAGCTTGTTTCCGCTGCATTTTACAGTTTCAGCTTATTTCCTTATTGAATAGAAAACCAGTTTTACTGTATCTCTGTTATTTCATGTTAATAACATGTTAATAATCTGTAGCCTTTTGTTCTTCTCATAAAATCCGGATCATAGGATTTTCTCTTTATTGTTCGTATAATCATTTCTCTCTTCTTATCATTTCTTCCATGGTCTTGGGGTCATCATACTGGATATTGTCTCCAATGCAAGATGGAATTCCACTTAGATACCTTTGAATATTGACAGTATCCTCTTTTATGAATAGAACATACTTCAGCAATTTCAAGAACATATGTTCATACTCATCAATGGTCATTCTCCCTATCTTGAGTTCAAAGAACTCTTTCATATTCCTGTCATAATATCTCTTAGTCAAGTATTTCTTCTCTGAATTCCTTCCAAGTGATATCTTTATCTCTAATGTGTTGTGTTGATCCCACCACATGGATGGTTTTCCTCTCAGCTGATACATCGCAATTCATCCTTCTGCATGAGAGAAATAATTTTGTAGTTGAAAATATTTTCTCATGCCAAGAAACCATGTCTCGACATCTTCCTCCTTCTGATGTTCTCCATCAAACGTAGGAGGTTTAATCTTGTTCATCTCTCCCTTTGTTGGCCCTTGGTTATGGAAGGAAGCAAAGAACAAGGAAGAAAAGGGAAAAATCGAACCTCGCGGAAGACATAGTGATTGATACTGGGTCGAAGTGAGCAAAAGAACAGAAAAGATGGAGCGAAGCCTGAGAAAGAAATACATTGGACGAGGAGATTAGGGATGACAGATAAGCAAGGAAGAAGGATCATGGATGACTTATAAAGAGGAAAAATCCACCATTATATGCTTTGGAGCACTGTACGAGAAGAAAGGAAAGGTAGGCTAGCAAAGCCCTGAAAACATGGGTCAAGTTGACCTAGGGTTTTAGACACCTAGGGTTTTGGTATCTAGGGTTTTGAACACTTATTTTTCGACCTAAGGATGTCAGTGAAAGATTTTAATGTATAAATAGAGGTCTAAAGGGCCTAGGTTGGTTGGGTGTTTTGGGTTTCTATGTTATTATTGTTGATTGGGTGTATTATTGATGTGAGTGAGTATTGAATCGAGAGAGAGAAGTGTTGAGTACGAGATAATTATGGATTGTAAGATATTCAGTTGGGTGCGAAGATCAACCTTGTAGCTGGGTGCACAGGGAGGGGAGAGAATCATAGAATAAGAAAAGAGATTTGCTAGCTAAGAGTGCAGACAAGAACTGTATGCTTTACCTCAATATAATATAGCATAGTTCTGTGGACGTAGCCCTAGAGAGAGGGTGAAACATGCATATCTTGTGTCATATGTGTATTATTGATGCTTTGATCTTTGTCGTTGTTATTCTATTGTTGCATTTTTGTATTGGATCTCATATATAGTTGTGCCTGGAAGATCTACACTGTTAAGTGAGTTCTACATATTATTATGTTCTATAATATAACCACTTGATATTTCCCTTGGTTGTATACATCTCTTTCCTACAACCCCCTCATAGTTTCTTTGGGTGAGACTACATCTACTTCATAGGTGTTTCCAAAAGGGCCAGTAGCTAGGGCTTGTTGGTGCACTCTCGGAGATGAACCCTGGGTCTGCCCTTGTGCCAACAAATGGTTCTATTGCCGGACCAAAATATTCTTGAGGGAATGTTAAAGTGGTTTCCATCGAAGACAAAAACTCAAAAGTGGATAGAAGACCAAGAAAAGGAATTCACTGAATCCCAGAACAAGAACCATAATCTTAGTTTAGAGGACTAGTTAGAGAAGTATATTTTTACTGATATACATGAGATATTCTTTGGAGGAATCCATAAAGAGATATACAAGTGGCTAGCTATATTATCCGATACCTAGTTCGAGATCTGATCTAGAATTCCTATGGTTTGGACATCGGAGTTGATCAAGAATGTCAAGGAAGTTGATAACATCGTATCACAAGAAGTAGATCACTAGTTCAATAGTATCATTGGAGGGTACATCACAGAGTTTGTTGTTAACAAGGTAGAGTCATATAACCAAGATGAGAGATATTTATTTAAGGGACCCAGAGGAATTTTTGTACAATTCTTGAAGCCTCAAGATGTTGTTGTATGAGAAGAACATCTTGAAGATACAATAGATTGGTTGGATCCATAAAGGCTAATGTTCAAAAATTTGAACAGCGATAGTGACACAGAAGCTGGACATACATGCAATGGGAGAGTGTTAAGAGAAGTCCATCTTGCGAACTTGTTTAAGCAGAACTACGGGGAGTAGGGTTTCTACAGTGGAGATGAAGCAGATATGATAGACGAAGAACATTTAGAACCCACCGGGACAAAGGAAGGAAAAGCTGAAGAGCTTCGTCGAGGAGAACTTGAAACCTCAGAAACCATGCAGACCATCGAAGTAAGTACTGTTATCCTTCCTGTTGATTCAGTATTAAGCAATTAGAATAATCCAAGTAACCAGAGTGTCCAGAGAACTGTCCATAGTATCCCACCACATATTCAGTCAGGAACCCTAGGAAACTCTATGGAAGATGAGATGAGACTTCCTTTATTTAGGGGAGGTGAATCTGAAGATCCTGATCAGCATTGGTTCCTGTATGAATCTGTATTGAACATTAAAAATGTCACAAATGAAGCTGTCAAAAGAACCCAATTCAGTACAACTCTCAGAGATCGCACACTGATTTGGTACATGAAACTTGTCCAAGGACTTTCATAGCCTAAGCCAATGAATTAGATCAACAATGTGTTGATTGTATAATTCAAGAAACCTAAGTTAGAATCTCAATGTATCATAGAGATGAAAGAGATGAAGCAGAAGGTGGTCAAACCTATGTGGGAATTCGATCAAAGATTCAAAACCGTGACGAGCCGATTAACTTTCCAGATCCTAGATGAACAAAACAAAGAATGGTTCATTGCTTCCCTCCTACCAAACATAAGAGTTCCCCTGATGCAACAGAATATTTATTCACAGGTTGAGGTTTTGGAGATCGCCATGAATCTTGAATCATCCCCTATGGGAGAATCCAACTCAGGTATGAGTTAGATCATGATTCAACTAACTAATTTGTCTCTACAGGTTGAAGATATGAGGAAAGGTAAGGGAAAAGATAAAAGAGAAGACATCCGGTGTGTCAGATGTAGATCAGAAGGCCATGACAAGGAACATTGCCCCCTATTCAATGAATACTTGGATTCTGGAGCTCTGAGCCCCTTGAAGCAAGCCACCTTACCCTAGTGCGAGGTATGTAGAAACAAATATCATACTAGTGAGTGTTATTATATGCAAAAGTATGTTCAGACACCTACAAATTTGTACTGTACATTCTATAAGTCTGTAGGGAATGATGATAGAGATTGTAGGGCTTATGATCTCATGCATGAAAGGTCAAGAGACATATAAAAGATCCACAGTGAAGTACAAAAGAAGGAAATGCTACACATTATAACTCTCTTGGGAGAGGAAACTTCAATCCTCGTGGTGGATTCAAAGGAATAGGAGCAGGAGGAGGAATGATTCGAGGCCAAGGACAGATCATATGTTATAATTGTGCACAACCATGACACCTTGCAAGGGATTTTCATAACCCTTGTACCACTTCTAGCTACTGTAGCTCGTTTGACCATGTTATAGAAGAATGTCTTGTGTTGCTAGCTAAGCTTCAGGAAAGATGAGGACCTCAGCAGAAACCGCAAGTGCAATTTATCTATGTTGAACCTCACAGAGGAGACCCTAGATTCACTATTATAACTAGAGGAGGCATTGTTACAGGAGAAGACAGACTGACCCAAGTGAAGATTACAGAAGATTCAGGAATAGGGAAAGCTGCATAGAAGACCCAATCCTTTGATGCAAAGAAAGAAAGAAAAATATTTGAGGAAGCATGAAATGAATTTAGAGGAGACCAAGGTTCTTCATCAAAGACAAGACTAGAATTAAGAGAGTATGGAATGCCTCATGCATTTGATCATTCTCCTTCACCAAGAGAAGGAAAAGAGGTAAGAAATCTCATGGAATTTTTTCATACTTGTATTAAGTTGATTCAGGATGAAGGTGTTGTACAAGAGTTACAAAATTTAATCAGATAATATGATCTAGGATAGATAGATCCCTTACTGAATAGGGAAGTACACCAAATTGGTAAAAAGAGAAAGACAAATAAGGAATCACATTTGAATGCTCAAATAGGAGAGTATGAGATAGACTATATGGTCCTCGACTTAGGTTCAAAGGTCAATGTCATGATGAAGAAAACTTGGTCACAGATGGGAAAACTGAAGTTGATTTATTCCCCTATCAGGCTTAGGATGGCTAATTAGCAAGTTGTCATCCCATTTGGACGATTGGAGCATTTCCCTGTGGACATCGACGGAGTAAGAACATTTTCATATTTTGAGGTAATTGAAATAGTTGATGATAGTTTCCCTTACCCCACGCTGTTGGGAATTGATTGGGCCTTTGATCACTCTATTGTTGTTGACTTAAATAAGAGACATATGAATTTTGAAGGTGATGGTCTTAGGGTAATTGCACCTTTATATCCCAATGAAGGTCAGTGATACACAGAGCCCATAAGAGAAGAAGACTACGCATATGCACAAGAAAACATCTACAAGCTAACCGCCAGACAATAGGATTACATTAATCCTACAGCCGATGGGAATCTAAGCTGGTGAAGTGAGAGAACATGTTCATCAAATTCAAAAGAAGCATTGGAGACCTGGAAGAATAAGATGTACAAAGTATCCACAAGAAGATGTGCTAGATTAACCCGAGAAGTTTGTTGGATTGGCACAACATTAAGTAAATTACCCAACTTTGATGGTCTGAATCCTTTAGAAACCTTGCTGTCGAACTTTGAGGAGAATGTAACAATACAATAGAGATTATTAGCCATGGATGAGGCCCTGAAATCCACACCAATGAGATGGTGGGGGGTGCACAAAATTAATATCACAGACTGGACACAATGTCATACTCTGATGACAACATGATTCTCATCACAAGTAGAAGGTTGTGAAGTTCACTACACAGGTCGAAGCTTCCCAAAGGACCATGTGCGAAGCTGTGAAGAGGCTTGGAGTGACATTCCGCAAGAACAGTGGGTACACAAATTCATCAACACGCTAGACACGATACCTATCAACTGGTACCTCCAAGAAGAGTTGCGCCTCATCACTAAGGATTGGGAAGGTATGAATCAGAATTTTATAACTACATTCCTATTTGAAAGTCAATTTTCGTCAGTAGATCAAGCATTACAGGTTGTGAGACAGAAAGTATTCGAGGAGGTATCCAACCTTCCCTTAGAATAGGAAGAGGATGAATGGACAACGCCTCTCTAGAAACTGCAAGGTTGTTACAACATTAATGCAGATGAAGATGATGATCCGAGGAAAGTAAACATCACAGAAACAGAAGGCCAGAGAGATGTGGAAGGGTCAGGAGTTGAGTTACCATTTATTGGAAAGCCGATCAAGATCAATAAATTCAATATTGGAATAAAGGAGACACTGAAGCTTTCCAATGTCAGATATTATTGGGATGTTTCCACCATTGACAAGATTACCGAGTTACTGCACGAGTATCAGGACTTGTTTCCAACCAAGTTCACTGATATGAAGGGCATTAAAGGGCCTATGCGGGAGATGAGGATTCCCTTAAAGACATATTTTGGACCAGTTAAACAGAGACCTTACAGATTGAACCCCAAATATAAGGAGAAAGTGAAGATCAAGATTGACAAAATGCTAAAAGTAGGGATTATAGAACCCGTGGAAGAATCAGAGTGGATTAGCCCTATGGTGTTGCAAGACAATAAGATAGGAGAGATCGGGATTTGTGTATATCTCAGGAAGATGAACGATGCTTTTTTACATGACCCCTTCCCTACACCATTCACTGATGAAGTGTTAGATAGTGGGAGGCCAAGAAGTATATTCTTTTACAGATGGATTTTTAGGATACCATTAGATCCGAATTGCCAAGGAAGACTTCCATAAGACCACATTTGCAACAGAATGGGGGTCCTATCAGTATAAATTAATGCCATTTGGATTGAAGAATTCCCTATCCATCTTTTCTAGGGTGGTGGTCAAAGCATTCAAGGAATTTTTGCATAAAGTTTTAGAAGCATATTTTGATGATTAGAGTGTCTTTAGTTTATTGAAGAATCACATTGAATGTCTAAGGCTAATGTTGGATAAATCCAGACAATGTCAAATTGATTTGAATCTAAAGAAGTGCATTTTATTTTCCCCATTTGGAGTTTTTTTGGGACATATTGTATGTAAGCAAGGATTATTGGCATACCCATCCAAGATCACCATTATAGTTGATCTACCCCCTCCTACAATAGTTAAATAGTTGCGCACGGTGCTGGGACACACAGGATACTATAGGAAGTTTATTAATGGATATGATCATATCACAACACCCATGGAGAAGTTGTTGAAGAAGGATTGTCAGTTTGGTTGGAATGAATAATGCCAACAGAGCTTTGACACATTGAAAGAGAAAATGGTTATTGTGCCCATTTTGTTTTTTCTAGATTGGACCGAGGAGTTTCATGTACATGTCAATGCATCTTCCATCACTTTAAGAGTTGTATTAGCACAGCCGTGAATAGGAGAAATTGACCACTCATTAGCCTTTTCTAGAAAGAAGCTATCAACTGCTGAGATTAATTATACTGCTACTGAAAGAGAGGGATTAGCCATGGTGTACGCACTACAAAAATTTCACCACTATTTGTTGGGAGGAAACATTAAAATGTTTACTGATCACTCAACGATGAAGTACCTGGTCAACAAGCCAATGTTGGGAGGGAGAATATGTAGATGAATTATGTTGTTTCAAGAATATGATTTTGAGATCATAGTTAAGCCAAGAAGAATGAACAAAGGCCCTGACCACTTGTTGAGGTTGGAACATGGAAAAGAACCCACCAGTTTGGAGGATACACTACTCGATGCATAGTTGCTATCCATTAGAAAAATCGATGACCAATTCACAGACATAGTCCAGTTCCTGTAAACTAGAATGGCACCTAGCGAGTACACAACTCCCCAGAAGAAACAGCTAGTGGTGCGCGTTGCATGCTTTTCACTTATAGTTGGTCAGCTATACAAGATGGGACCGAATGAGATCTTGCGAAGATGAGTTATGGAGGAAGAATGCCTATTGATCCTTGCAGAATCTCATTAAGGCATCGCAGGAGGGCATTATGCAAGGAAAACAACTACACAAAAGGTCCTGAGAGATGTGTTGACGGACGAAATTGACTTTCCATCAACTGGAAGAGCAAGTCCAGTCCAGGGTTGTCTAAATAACCCAAGCCATTTGGTGTAACTCATTCTGACGGGTTTAATGGCTCTGTTAGCCAATCTAAGAATCCCAAAAGAAACAAATAAAATAAAGAAATAAATAACTAATTACTAAACACTATATATATGTACATATGTTCAAATGTAACTATAGTAGTTGTATTTAAGCAGAAGATATACAAGTCTCATTTATTTACATAATTTACAAGCTGAAAATTTTAATCGAAACTTACAAAAATCGATGTAAAAATGATTTCTTCTAGAAAGAAGATAAACAAATCACATAAAAATATTTATTGTTTTTCTTTTATAAATTTAAAGAATCTTGCAAAAAAAAAGTTAATAAAACATGAACATGTGGATAGTGAAAGATGAACTATACATTCATAGTTTCATTCATAAACAACTGAACTAAATAACACACATAATAATCTGTCGCTAATCAACGAAACTGGTATTTATCTTTTTGTGTTGTATGAGCTCCAGCCTGTACTGTTGTTAAGGGAAACCTATAACAAAACAATACTAGCATTTCCAGAATACATTCAAAGAAGTATTTGATATTGGAGTAAATTAATAACAACAGGAAGACAACTAATTAAAAATCGTGTGATCTTAAGATAATCAATATTTAAGAACGAAAGAAAACTCAATTCTGAGTATTGATATTATCCATCATTTAACATTAGAAATAAATTACATAATAATCAAATGATTGATTGATCACACATAAAAAATGGAATAAGAAATTATGGGCAGCATATAACATTTAACAATATGAAAACACCATATGATCGACAAGCTAAAGCTAAAATCAACTGTTATAACATTTTCATAATATACCAATAATGAAGGAATGAAATGGAATAAGTATCACACAGGTCTAAAGCCAAAGATGAATTACTTTCCCATATTCTTTCTCAAAATCACATGCCCATATTGTAGTCCTGGAAGAATTGTTTTAGATAATAAACTCTTAAAGATTGGAAAAATTAAT
>ML796652.1:191086-207637 GCA_009831015.1 Picea engelmannii
AAAAATGAATTTAAACTAACTATAACTTATAAACAAACATTATTTATAATTTGTTTTCAAATATGATCTAGAAGCTTCAAATTAATGGAGAAAAAATATTAATTTTAGTTTTTTACAAAATCAAACAAATGATAGATAATTCTTTGATTATTATTATTTTGAAATGAGATGCAAAATGAAAAGAGAATTTAATTAATTAACATCACCAAATGATTTCATGAAAATGAGAAACCAACCAAGATATTATTTGATGAAGTATTGAACACATTACTCAAAATAGTCAAACTTCCTAATGAGCAAAATAATAAACACATAATCATAATTTAAACAAAAGTAAACATTTGATAAAAAATAGCGTTTTTGTTTAAATTGAGATTTTTATGATCGTTTTTAACTTTTGACATATACTCTTGTAATAAATGACCCATACTAAAGTGAATGTCTTAAGTTTTCCTCAAAGCAAGCCAAGGAATGGAACTATTTGAAAAGGTTGATTCTGTAGCTCATTATAATTATCAAGATTCTAATAGGGGCCCTTTAATTTTTGTAAAAATATAAGGAGAGTTGTTGGGGCCCAACAAGATGCCCTTTGGTGGCCTACCTTACACAGAGATGCTAAAGACTATTCCAGAGCCTGCAATGTATGCCAAAGGGTTGGGAAACCCTCCAGAAGAGATGAAATGTTGTTAGCACCACAACTGGCCCTACAAGCATTTAAGAAATGGGCCATTGACTTCGTTGGACCTATAAACCCACCAGGAAAGCACATAGGAGCAACGTACATAATCACAACAATAAAGTACTTGACCAGATGGGTCGAAGCTCGAGCAGTTAAGGACTATAGTGAAACTACAACTATGTGCTTCATATTTGATGACATCATAACTAGGTTTGGATGCCCAAATATCTTCATGAGCGATCAAGGAACACATTTCATCAATAAGAAATTTGAATCCTTGACTGAAGAATTTACAGTCCACCATCAGAAGAGCACACCATACCATCCACAAGAAAATGGGATAGTTGAATCATTCAACAAGATTTTGGAAATAGCACTAACCAATATATGTTGCGTAAATAGGGATGATTGGGAATTAAGAGTACCAGTAGTATTATGGGCCTATAGAATCCCTTGCAAGAAGCTGGCAATGAAGACTCATTTTAAGTTGGTCTATGGTCTTGAATTTGTTGTTTCAATGGAGTATTTGGTACCAAGCTTGAGGATTGTTTCCTTTACAGGTATGGATGATACTGAAGTTGTTCAAGAGAGACTTGCGCAGTTGGGAGAACTTGAGGAAGATAGGTTCATTACAGGATTCCATCAACAAATACAGAAGGAAAGAGAGAAGGCCTATCATGATAGGCACATCAAGAAGAAGGCATTTAGACAAGGAGATCTAGTGTTGGTTTATGATAGCAAGTTCATCAAGCATCATCGAAAGTTCAGAACGCATTGGCTTGGGCCATACGATATTGTTTATGTTATAGAAGGAGGAGATGCACAACTAAAGACGTTGAATGGAGAAAGAAGGAAGGACTAGTGAATGGGAGTCGATTGAAGTTGTACTATGACAACCAGCTTCCTCGCAGCTCTCAATAAAATCAAATAGATCAAGGGTCTAGGTACCAAGTGTAGTTGAAATTGGGTACTAGACACATAAAATACAGTCTGCACAAGGAGGAAGAAGAGGCATCAAGCATAAAGAAAATATTTCACTGTGTAGTCTGAAGTTAAAGTACAACAAAATAGTCAGATTGAAGTGCCTCGAAATGATTCACAGGTGAGTGTTAGGGGCCTGTTGTCCCTTGGTTATGGAAGGAAGTGAAGAACAAGGAAGAAAAGGGAAAAATCGAACTTCACAGAAGACATAGTGACTGATACTGGGTCGAAGTGAGCAAAAGAGAAGAAAAGATGGAGTGAATCCCGAGAAAGCAATTCATTGGACGAGGAGATTGGGGATGATAGATAAGCAAGGAAGAAGGATCATGGATGACTCAGAAAGAGGAAAAAGACACCATTATATGCTTTGGAGCAACATGCGAGAAGAAAGGAAAGACAAGCTGGTGAATCCCTAAAAACATGGGTCAAGTTGACCTAGGGTTTTGGTATCTAGGGTTTTCGACACTTAGGTTTCGGCCTAAGGCTGTTGTTGAAAGATTTTAATGTATAAATAGAGGTCTAAAGGGCCTAGGTTGGTTGGATGTTTTGGGTTGGTATGTTATTATTGTTGATCGGTTGTATTATTGATGTGAGTGAGTATTGAATCGAGAGAGAGAAGTGTTGAGTACGAGAGCATTCTGGATTGTAAGATATTTAGCTGGGTGCGAAGATCAACCTTGTAGCTAGGTGCGCAGGGAGAGGAGAGAATCATAGAAGAAGAAAAGAGATCTGCTAGCTAAGAGTGTAGACAAGAACTGTATGCTTTACCTCAATATAATATAGCACAGTTTTGTAGATGTATCCCTAGAGAGAGGGTGAACCATGTATATCTTGTGTCATATGTGTATGATTGATGTTCTAATCTATGTTGTTGTTATTCTATTGTTGCATTGTTGTATTAGATATGATAGATAGTTGTTCCTGGTAGATATGCATTTTTAAGTGAGTTCTGCATATTATTCTATTTAGTAATAGATCCACTTGATATTTCCCTTGGTTGTACACATCTTTGTCCTACAACCCCCTCATAGCTGCTTCGGGTGAGATTGCATATGTTTTGCAGGTGTTTCCGAAAGGGCCAGTAGCTAGGGCTTGTTGGTGCACTCTTGGAGATGAACCCTGGGTCTACCCTTGTGCCAAAACGCTTCAATTCATCCACTCCAAATATCCTGTGCTTTCTGGTAGGAGTTGGGATTGAAATATTATGTGTCCTTCTCTTGGAGTGACCTTGGGAGTGAAGATGGTGTCTACCTACACTCCTTCACCTTCTTCCTTCAACTCCAAAATGAACAACCATTTTTTTTTCTTCATTCTCTGAACTGGAATCATTTTGTACCTTCCTCATTTCTTTTCCCTCAGTGGAAACTCTAAATGGTTTGGGCACTAGTTAACCTTTTTCAAACACAATGTGAATACAACCAGAATTTGTCAGGTCATTATTCCTTAACAATTCCCACAAAATTCATAAAGAACTTGATTCAAGAAATGTTCACTTTCCATGAATTTTTTGAGCTCTGCTTTGCTCTGTAGTGCACTCAAGACTTATTAATTTTCTCTCATTTTCCAAACCCATGCAACCAAGGGCATGACCAAGCACTAGGTCTCAAGGTTCTTAAATCAGAACATCAGGGTTTCGGGTTTCAAGGTTTCAGGATTTCGGTCCTAGAGGCTCGCACCCTCGCTTCCCTCTCCAACTCTCGACTTCCTAACTTCCGACCTTTCTAGCCACCAAGCCCACAACACATCTTTCACCAACCAGGGTGGTGACACATGTTTCTCTTAAGAAGGTCCACGTTAATCTAAGCGATGCCATCCAACCCCATTGCTTCTACTTTTTCCTTTAGGGCCCACTGGCATGTGGCACATATCCCATGTGTCCTCATCCATCTCACTAATGTCAACATGAATCACTACTTTGGCTCATCATTATTTCACGATTTCAGGCTTCGGGAGTATGTGCATCAGCACTTCTCACTTCTCCCATTTCCTGAAATGCCGAAATTCTTCCTGGACAATTAACATTCCATATCTTTGGTTGATCAATGGTTGTGATCTAATCACGAATTCATGTTTCGAGAATTCTCATGAACTTGCCCTTTGACCTTTTCAAGTAACGAGTCAGTGAAAGGTTGATCACTCTCCATGCATCCCTCCTTATGGATGGTCTTGATGAAGTCGAGGCTTCACATATCATGATATCCACACTCCTGTGAAACTCCAAAGGGTTTCGAACCTTGTTCACGTTCCCTAGGGCCTAGATCCAATAGCTATTGGTCCACACACTCAAATCTAATGGCCAAGATCTGATATCTTCTGCGTGCTCTCCTAAGTGTCTGGACATGGATTGGATGGTCGAGATCTTCTTCGCACAATTGATCTATGGCTGCATTTTTATTCTACCAATATTCCTCCTGAGCTTTGTGACACGGCCAAGTAACTCCTTGGCACTTAGAGACAATCTAAGGTTCGAAATTAGTCCTCCAAACACAATTTCCTCTCAAAACCTTGGGTCCAAAGACCACTTATCTAGCCCATCTAGGCTTAGTGTTGAAACTATGGCTCTGATACCATATTGTAACATCCACGACCACCAATCCACTTGCCGAAAAACGCTACCATGTGGAACATTCTCATACTTATATATATAAGTGCATATTAAATCTAATTAGCAAATTTAATCAAACAATACAAAGTAAGAGCATGATTATTGTCAATATACATCATCAAGCACATTAACAATAACTCATATGCACAATAGAATACGTGATAACATATAAGCATCACAGGCATGCAAAACATAATATTAAGCACAAATTGATACTTATATTTGAAACTATGGTAATTCCACCAACCACGTGCAGACCTTCCACGAATCTCCCAGCCTTAGACCTCACTGCTCATCATTCTCAACAGTGGGTCGCCCCCTGAGCTGGGACTAAGCTCCACCCAAGGTAAGGGAATGCTATACTAGGCTGAGGTTACAGGAAAAACTGTACAGAGCAATCGGAAGGATTCTCACCAAAAGACTTCTTATGCCCACTACTCACGGACTCTCATTCCCCACATGTTTGTTTCTCCTAGGAATATACACCTTCACAAGCTCATTCCATCAGTGCTTCACCTCCCTCTCTAGGCCTCGGAAATAGACCGGATGAGGATGTCTCAAATCTCAGTAGCTGGTGATGGACTCTCTCTGAGAGAAAATCACTTCCTAGCAGCCTCTCTCACCTGAAGAGAGTTGCTCACAGGCCTGCCAACCTACCTCTTCAACCAGTTTTCAACTCAATTCTTGCAAGGTGAGGATAATAGCCACAACCACTGGTCAATTCGACTTAGAACACACAGAAGGTAGCAACCCAAAGGTGGTTTAGGTACGGACACTACTCTGCAAGAGAAGTTAGGCTCGGCTCACAAGACACACAGATGATACGGCTCAATCAACGCAGAGGACAAACACAGACTTTTGTCGTTCAGAACGAGGTGAAACGTCTTTCTAGAAAAACATCACAGGCTTCCCACCCCAAGTTGTGTGAGGAATACTGAGCACAGACGCAGAGCTCCCCTCGGTTCAGACAACTCGCAGTGGAATGGAGGACGAACCCCCTCCACGGTTCAATCTTTAGGTTAAACTGCATGTGCCAGGGCTGACACATGTCACCCATGAGGTTGCATGCGCTCCATAACATGTGTTCCCTTTTACACGCATTCCGCTTCTAGGAACTTAGGATAAAAACATACATTTCTCATAACTGTGGGAATAATAATAAATCATTATTCCCAAGGACTTAAGCCCCTAAGATTATCCCCTAGGCTCAACACTTAGCCTCTCTTTCCAACCTTTCAGACCCTTTTCCCTTATCCACCTTGTGGAATCTTAGTCCCCCGTCACTCTTTCTTCATGGTTGGTCTACACGTAGTGATCTTTATTCTTTATTAATGTTCTGCATATTACATTTACAAAAACAGGCTCTAGGCCTTAACACTTAGGATCTCCGGCCTAATAAACACATAAGTCTATCAACTTATCAATACTCGTCTCACCAGCCTACAAAAAATGATTTACAATTCATAAACATGATACAACAGGGCTCATCCTTAGGGATATTACAGGAAGAGTCCCTCCTTGTGGACTCATAGTCTTATCTTGAGGATGACCCTATTGTAAAAATAGTATTGGACATAGATATCCTATGGTTGGGTGGAATGTCCTTCACCTACAACCAATTGGTAAATTATTCCCACAAATATAAGAATTTATGGATTATTTGTGATTATGTTGAATTTAATGTTGTTCATGTTATGGATTTAATGGTGCCCTATTTACATGTGTGAATCAATATACATCTATAACATTGAATGATTAATTATAGTTTCATAAACCTACTTGTCATGTTGCATTCATTCATAAACTCATAGTAAGTCAAAGAGATTATTGACATTAGAGAAAGAAATCAGGTGAAAAATTATGTTATGAGAAGTACCTTGTATCTTCAATAGTTGATAGAGGGTATTGGGTATGTTATAAAGTGGTGTTAGAAGAAATAAATGGAAAAATTATGTCTCCAAGTGGTAACCTGTAACTTCACCGACTGACAAAGGGTACTGGGTATGTTTCATTTCCCTTATTTAATTATCCAATAAACCTTTCTGACTCACCCAGTAATTTACCCTAACTATATCCACCATCAACTATTCATTTACAAGAAATATATCCTTCCTTTTAGAGATTCATCTTCTACCTCTTCTACCATTTTTTTAAGTAAACACTATTTTAATAAGTTTTACATCAATCAACTTTAACTTTTATTCTTCAAAGAAATGAAATAAAAAATTAAATTCTATGATTTCCATACTCTCCACTAACAACCATTTGATCTTAACCCTCAAGTATACTCACATTCTTCTTTTAAACCTACCATATCAAAATATATGCTTAGATCCATCACAACATGTCCATGTATAAATCTCCTTTGTGTTCATGGGACACTTTAATAAGAGTATAATCTCAAAAATCCTTCCCTTTAGTCATTCGTCTTCCATATATATTTGTACTATTGATTAATGCTACTTTCCGTTCAATATATATGGTGAAAAGTTATGAAAAGGTATTTTCATGATTTATTAAATTTTTATATTTTGCATCGAAAATTTATGAATGTATCTTTCCATATTCATAGTTTCATATGTTATAAATAATAAAACTAAATATTATTAAAATGATTCCAAATATTAATATTTCATTTAAAATGAATTTTTTTTATTTTTTTATTTAAAAATAAATAAAAGTCATACAAAGTTTTGTTTAAATTCATGTAAGATTTATGATTTTAAGCAAATAAAATTAGATTTTTTTTTAAACTATTTCATTAAATATTTGAACCAAACTTATATATTTGAAACACAATTTAAACTACAACATTTTAACACCACAATTTATCAATATACCTATACATCACCAAAAAAACAATTGCCAATATACTCTACGTAGATTCTCAACTAAGAAACCTCTCATAATACAGAGTTATGAAATTAAAATTTGATTACATAAAATATAATCAAGTTTTAGAGATCTTTCAAGGGTGAGTTTATTTTGATATATTAATGAAAGACCTTTTCTAAAAATGATTTGTTGAATATTTAAGAGATGTTTTCACACATTCATGGATGTCATTCTCAATACACACATCAATGTAAAATGGTGTGTTGTGTTATATAGACATTTTTTGGCATAGAATTAGTTAAATGCTCAATGACATGAGTGAAAAATAGTTGAGTTAACTCCTTGAGTTAAAGAGTAAGCATGAATTACTTTAATATATCAATAATACTATACATCATTCTCATTGATTTTGCTATAGTTAGATAATGGAAATTGTCATTTGTAAAATAAAAGAATAATTGTGGGCTCTATTAATTGTGATGTTAACTATTGAAATACTTATTAATTGGTGGAGTTGTTGTTTAGTGGTTGGTGTTGGATTACTAAGAGGGGGGGTGAATCAGTAATAGAGAAATTTAATCCTTTTTAACCATATAATTCAAGTGTTATATCAATGAAGCATTGTCATCCAATAACTATAGAGTAAATATTCAATGAATAAATGAACAAACATACACATACATAGTACACCAGTGTTTTATGTGGAAACCCAAATCGGGAGAAAACTATGGAATGTTTTTTCTTATATGTCTTGAAGAATTACATTAATTGGAAGCACCAACTTCCTTTGTTTTCCAGCTGCAATTGGAAGGAGGCTCCAACCCCCTAGTTTCTCAGGCTATAACCTGAGGGAAGCTCCAACTCCCCAATTCTCTGGCTACAACCAGAAGTAGGCTACAATCCCCTATGTTCTTCAGCTACAACTGGGAGGTGGCTACAACCACCTGTCCTTGCCCCGTCCTGCCACCCTAATGTAGAAGTAGAATGATGGAACCACTATCAACCTGTCACTATTAGATATACCATTGTAAACATGTACCAATAAATATGAACCATGCATCAACCTATACCTCAACCTGTAATCAACCTATACCATAAACAAGTGCGTCAACCATGCACCAGCCTGTAACAAATAACCTGTAATCAACCTATACCATAAACAAGTGCATGCAACCATGTACCAAGTATGTACCAATCATGTGTCAACTACTCATCAACTATGACTCATCAATATGTACCAACGTCATCAACTACAAACCTCATGTATGTGCCAACTCATCAACTACTTGTCTCAACCATGTACTGAACATGTACCTCAACCAAAAGAACTCATCAATTTCATCATCCAAATCTCATTTGTAGATCTGTAATAGACCTGGTGTATATGATCACATTCTTTCAAACCTTCCTTAACTTCAACAACAAAAGACTAGCATTTTCATCAAACTTTTCTGTTGATACTAAGACTGGGGTGAATTAGTATCAAGTACAATTTAAAACATTTTTCAACTTATACTTAAACCATTCAACTATATCCAATGAGCAATGAACAATAGTATAAGAGTTACACCAATACACCACAATACACCATGGACAATATATGAGAAATAATCAATAGTTATTGTTCAAGGGAAGTAATGACTTCTAAAGGTAGCTACGGCTTCCAAATGTAAAGGGAGGAATAAACCTCCAAGAGGAAGATATAATCCTCAAATATCAAGAGAGATTTGAACTCTCCATCCTTGCCCCTTCCTTCCACCCAAGAATATATGAGAGATAATAAAACTTTACATTAAATCATCACCATCAACCAATCATCACATAGAATCTGATAATGCTTTATGAGACTTCTTCAATTTCTAAAATTCTTCAATTCTTGGAGTAATCTAAACCTATAGATAATATTACTCAATGTATTCTCTGAAAATCCTCCAATTTTCACTCCTTGAATCCTCCCCAAAAAGACGTTATAGAAAGAATGGTAGACTTTATTCAATTCTGGTCTATTTAGGAGAGTGAACTTGCACAGAATGCCCCGTGCTCAAAAATTAACATCTGATTATGAAACTCACAAAAAATAAACTACAGTCCATACTCTTTCTAATTAAATTCATCCCACTTCATTTGTATTCTTGATGAAGAAGTTATGATTGTTTTACCCGGAACACCTATTTATTGACTAGCTTCAGGACTGGTCACAAACCCTATCTTCCACAGAGTTTATCTCCATAATTATAGTGAATCAAGAGATGAAATTTTTACCAAAGGTATCTTGATATGTCTTCTCAATACCATAGCAATTTCACCATCTGAATCGATCTAGAAAAAAAAGTTATAGCAAAACTGGTAAGATGACCTGAAAATAACATACCTTAGAACACATTGTCAAAAGATTTCATCCTCCCTTGAAATCTTGCCTTCTTTACTTCTTATTTCCTCTGAAATTTGACTTGTATCAAATGAATGTATAATTATTTTTATGTATACCATTTATGTCACTGACTTTTAACATTAGGGTCGACCTGACACTTTCTTTTTTTGTAATTATTTTCTTTAATTATCTTCAGGGTCTACATGTACTTCCTTCTTCAATTCACTTTGTCATCTTCAAAAATTCATTTCTCCCCAACCATAAGGATCCACATGATGTGCCACATACCATCAGAAACAACATGATGTATACTATCCATTCATGGGTATTGTATATGCATGTGCATTGTCCTTCATGTCCAAATACCTTTATCAATCTTGTTATCCAAAACCCATGACTAGGGTTGACATCAATGACAACAACCAATCTTCCAACAATCTCCCCCTTTGTCATTGATGACAACACTCATGCTCAATCTATAGCATGTAAGTTTTAAACCTACGAAGTAAAGCAATGCATATAGATTCTTAAGAAAGACATAAATTAATCAATGGCTCATACATAGAGTACACAGAGATTTTATACCGAGAAAACCTTTATTATATTCATTATATTGAATTTCACCATTCACCATACAATATACACAATGTTTTTAGGTATTCCGTAGATGCCAAAACCCAAATCCCTTAATCCGGGATTAATTTACAAATCCGCTAAAAATAGAAAAAACCACCCAAAATAAATTTTCAGGGCATTGCCCCGAACACTGTGCATAACCAGGGGGGGGCATACCTGGCCCCCTCTGAGACCCCCCTAGGAAAGAGCCTGATGCACATGGAAGAGCTCTAGTGGTAGGGATCGTCAGACACAATTGTCGTATCTGATGCGCCCACACACACACATGCAAAGAATATAACACATATACCCAACATTCTCCCACTTGTTGTCTTCTTTGCATCCAGGGGTCTAGGGGATTATATAGTCAACAATCCAGGGAAACAATGCCCATTGTTTCTCTACACCAGGAGAACTTTTCTATGCTCACAGACTTTGTCAATGAATCTGCAACATTCTTCAAAGTATCAACCTTTTCCAGCAACACCTTCTTTTCCTCAACCATGTCTCTCACAAAGTGATACTGAACATCAATATGCTTTATCTTCGAATGATAAGTTGGGTTCTTTGCCAGGAATATTGCACTCTAACTATCATAGTCTAATCTCATTGCTTGTTGTACCAACCCAATACCTAAACACAATCTTTGTAACCATACTGCTTCCTTGCTTGCATGAGTGGCTACCATGTATTCAACTTCTGTAGTTGAGAGTGCCACTACAGCCTGTCTTTTGCTCATCCAATTGATTGCTCCTGCAAATAGGTTAAACACATACCCACCTGTAGATCTTCTATAATCCAGATCTCCAGCCCAGTCTGCATCAACAAATCCATGTATGTCCACCACTATGTCTAATCACGGTCTTCCTTGGTAGCACAATCCATAACTGGTTGTGCCACGAAGATACCTGAACACCCTGTTTATTGTTATCCAATGCTCCTTCCCTGGTTTTGACATATACCTGCTCAAAAATCCCACTGCATGCACAATGTCCGATATAGTACAAACCATTGCATACATCAAACTGCCAACTTCACTAGCATATGGAACATGGGACATGTCCTCTTCTTCTTCCTGTGTCTTGGGACACTGATCTGTATATAACTTTACATCTATAGGAATAAAAACCTTGACCAGTTTACTTCCATGCATTTAAACCTCTGCAATATCATCTCCACATATTTTCTTTGATTCAACCAGAGTTTCTTGTTTGCATGATCTCTTTTAATCTCCATTCCTAGAATGAAGTTAGTAGCATCGAGATCCTTCATGTCAAATTTGGAGGATAGCTGCGATTTTACCTCCTTGATAACATCCATGTTACTTCCTACCAACAACATGTCATGAACATACAACACTACATAAATGAAGTGATTACCAACCTGCTTGGAATATACACAATGATCATCCCTGCTTCTTACAAATTCCAATCCAAGGATGTATGTGTCAAACTTTTGGTACCACATCCTAGGTGATTGCTTCAGACCATATTGTGACTTCATTAGCTTACATACTAGCTCTTTCTTTCCCTTCACTACAAAGCCTTCTGACTGCTTCATGTAGATTTCTTCTTCAAAATCCCCATGTAGGAATGTTGTCTTCACATCCATTTGTTCCACTTCAAGATCAAAAGTAGCAACAACAGATAAAAGAAATCTAATAGAAGTTAACTTAGCAACAGGATAAAAACTCTCACCAAAGTTAATTCCCTCTACCTGGGAATAACCTTTTGCTACTAACTGAGCTTTCTACTTCTCCACTTTACCTTGTACATTAAACTTCTTCTTGAACAACCATTTTCTACCAACCAATTTTCTTCCAGCTGGAAGCTCAACTATATCCCATGCCTCATTCTTATCTAAGGCATGCATTTCTTCAACCATGGCCTTCTTCCGGAGTTTACTATCCTCTGAATTCACTTCTTACCTGATAGTTTTGGGATCATCATCAGTAATAGATAAAGAAAAATTGGAACGAAAATCAAGTGGACTATACCTTTCTGGTTGCCTTCTATCTCTCACTGATCTCCTCAATACTGGGGTGTGAGGTTCTTCTTCTTCTTCTTCTGCTTCCTCTGCTTCCTCTTCTTCAGATGATTTAGATTTTGCATCATCCAACTCAAGCTCTATTTTCTCAGGTTCGTCTTGCATTGGTGGGAATTCCTGTTTGGACACATCTTTTACCTCTCTGAAAACAACATCTCGATTGTAAACAATTTTCTTGGTTTCTGGGTTCCAAAGCTTATAACCTTTCACACCATCTTTATAACCAATAAAGATACACTTTTCAGCTTTATTATCCAACTTACTCCTATTTTCCTTTGGAACATGTACATACGCATCACAACCAAACACTCTAAGATATTGAAGAGACGGTTTCTTTCCAGGCCATACCTCGTGTGGAGTTTTATCATCCAACATTGATGAAGGTAATCGATTGACCAGGTAACATGTTGTACCCACTGCCTTTGCCCAGAATTCTTGTCCTAACCCAACACTGCTAATCATGCTCCTTGCTTTTTCCATCAGTGTCATGTTCATCCTTTCTGCAACTCCATTCTGTTGAGGAGTGAGTAGTCTTCTACCTTGCTATACCACACTTCTTACAGAATTCTTTGAATTCATTTCCATAGAATTCTCCACCATTATCTGTTCTTAATACCCTTATTTTCTTCTCTGACCGATTTTCTACAAGAGCCTTAAACTCTTTAAATTTATCAAATACCTTAGATTTCTTTCTAAGAAAATAAATCCATGTGTTCCTTGAAAAATCATCTATGAATGAAACACAATACACAGATTTACCTATGAATGGAACAGGAACAGGTCCAATCACATCATTGTGTATCAACTCTAAGATCCCCTTTGCTCTTGTAGCACCAGATGGGAATCTTACTCAATTTTGTTTACCATATATGCAATTTTCACAAAAATCAAAATCCAAAGTGCAATTAGACATACCTTCAACCATACCTTTACCGTGTAGTGTTTGAAGGCCCTTTTCTTCAATATGCCCCAGTCTTTGATGCCACAACATGGTCTTCTTTTCTGGGACATTATTGGTCTTGTCTCCTTCATTTTTCTGCTCAAGGACAATAGAACTGTTACACCCATTAGTATAAGTTCTTCCCAACAACTTGTATAGAGTTCCACAACGAACTCCCTTCATCAACACCATTGCTCCTCATACCATATTGCAAGTGTTCTTTTCAAATATAGTTTTCACTCCTACATCACCCAACTTGCTTACAAATATTAGGCTTCTCGCTAGTTTTGGAATGTGTAGAACCACAGGAAGAGTTCTAATCCTTCCATCGTTTATCAACAACTTAACCCTTACACGTCCCAAGATTTTTGTTGTCGAGTCATCTCCTAGGAATACATCACCACCATCACATTTTTCATATTCAGAGAACCACTCCTTGTGAGGACTCATATGGTATGACTCACCTGAGTCAATCAACCATACATCATGGTCTGCATGTGTACTTGTAGATGCTAGGTAAACATCACCTCCTTCTTCAGTGGAGGTTTTTGCCTTTGTGGAAGAGGTACTATCAGATCTCTTTGGTTTTTCAACCTTCTTAGACTTGCAATCTTTCTTATAATGCCCTGTTTTACCACACTTCCAACATTTCCTCAAAGATTTTCCTGGAGACTTAGATCTTCCTGTAGATTTAGATCTCCATCCCGAAGGTTGACTAGGGTTTCGATCTTGGGTACGCCCTCTTACAAATAAAGCATCTGTGCGGTGACCATCCATGATTTTTTGCCTCATCTCTTCAAATAACAAGGATGAAACTACATCCTCATACTTCAATGTAGATTGAGTGGTACTACCTATTGCTACAACCAGATTATCCCAAGAGTCTAGCAAAGAAAACATCAAAGTAATACCCTTATATTCTTCTGCAATCGTAATATTAATAGATCCAAGTTGACTTACTAGAGTATTAGAGTTATTTAGATGTTCTGTAACAGAATCTCCATCTTCCATCCTAAGATGATACAACTTCTTTTGAAGAAACAACTTGTTTACTAGGGACTTTGATTGATACAAATTCCCTAACTTATCCCATAGTTCCTTGTCTGTAGATTCTCCTGAGACATTCAACAACACTGAATCTTCCAGGCAGAGTCGAATAGTACTCCTTGCTCTTCTATCCAACTTGTCTCAATATTCCTTCGACATACCAGTAGTTAGTGTACTGGTAGTTTGTGTACTAGTAGGTTGTGTACCAATAGCCTGTGTGCTAGTAGACGGTGTACCAGTAGGCTGTGTACCGGGATCCACAACGATCCATTATTCTTTGTCTACAAGAAGGTCCTCCATCTTGAGCTTCCATAGCTCAATTTTTTTACCGTTGAACTTCTCTATCTCGATTCTAGATGAGCTCACCATTCCTCTTTCTTTACTCGAATCTCCACTGCAAAAACTCCCACTAAACCCGAGTTTATCATAGACCCAAGATAAAATTGACCTATTAAGACCGATCCAAACCCTCAACAACAAAGGCCTCCCTCTGAAGCCAAAAATGAGCTCTGATACCACATGTAAGTTTTAAACCTTTGAAGTAAAGCAATGCATATAGATTCTTAAGAAAGACAAAATATAATCAATGGCTCATACACAGAGTACACAGAGATTTTATACTGGAAACCCTCAACCGAGAAAACCTTTCTTATATTCATTAATTGAATTTTACCATTCACCATACAATATATACAATGTTTTTAGGTATCCCACAGATACCAAAACCCTAATCCCTTAATCTAGGATTAATTTACAAATCCGCTAAAAATAGCAAAAATTGCCCAAAATAAAATTTTGGGGTGTTGCCCCAAATGTTGTGCATAACTAGGGGAGGGCATACCTGCCCCCCCTTGGGACCCCCCTAGGAAAGTGCCTGGTGCACACGACATAGATCTAGTGGTAGGGATCGTCAGATGCAGTTGTCGTATTTGACACACCCACACACACACATGCAAAGAATATAACACATATACCCAACACCCCTATCATCATGATCCCAATTTCTCTCCCCCTTTGACATCAATGGCAAAGGTTGGGGCTTCTCCCCCTGAGTTTAATGGAAAAATGTAACTCTCTTCTTTGGGGATGCTCCCCTTTAACATGTGGCACTCAATAATACTTCATCCTTATTTTTGGTCTTTGGGACATTTTCTTCCTTAGAATCCTTTTGTGTGGCTTCTGTCTTCTCTCTCTTCTTCATGTCTAGGATGTATTTGTTGTTCAATCTTCTTTTTGCAGTTGCAACCAATATTCTTGAGTTATTTTCTCTGATTTTACATTTCCATGAATCAAATGTAAGAGTGCATCCTTGATCACACATTTTACTAACACTGAGTAGATTATGATTCAAGTCTTCAACCAATAGAACATTCTTTTCTTTTACATTTTTTCTTCCAAGCTCTACTACACCTTCTCCAAGTATTTTGGCAGGTGAGTCATCTCCAAATGCAACATTGCCACCCTTTCTCTTCAAGCTAATGAATTTGTCTTGATCCCCTGTCATGTGTGAATAACATCCACTGTCTATGTACCATTCATCTTATTCTTTACATTCTTCAGTGCTCAATGCTATTTGACAATCTTCATTGTTTGGAATCTCTTTCCTTCTCCATACTGTGGTTGGCATAGGGACATCTTCATTCATATATATGCAATCTCATGCCTTGTGACCAAGATAATTTCATCTATAGCATACAATATTTTTGTCCATCAACGAGTAAAATGAATTATAACTTCTGTTGAAAAATCCACAATTATTTCCATATCTTTTGTTTACACCATTCATGTTTCTTGCGTATTTGTTCCTTTCATTCATTCTACAATTAATTACCTTATGTCCAAAATTGTTGCAAGTATAAAAATGACCAAGAAAGAAATTTTGATACCTAGGAGTAAGGGACCTTCTTTGTGATGTAGTCCATCTGGGTTCATGATCTACTCTTCTGTAGTTTCCTTCATGCTAATTGAAGCTTATTTGATTCTTGAAGGTAGGAGGTCTTCTTGGATATTCATCTCTTTTGTAATCATTCCTTCTTTCTGGTATCCTGGTCCACTTCTCATCAACTGTCTGTGTAGCTCTTTCTTGAACCTTCTTGTTGGTATCTGCATCTTCTTTGTATGAAGTTTCACCCATGTATCCAAGATGTGTTAATTCTTTTGGCACTTGAGAGTTTCTTAATCTCTTCCTCAATGAGACAACTTCTTGTTCAAGTTTCTCACAATCTTCTTCTTTCTTTATCATTTGGCCTTCTTTACTTTTGATATTATTCTTGCTTCTTCGATTAGAGTTTTCAAGAAAATGGTTTCTTCTCTTAGCTTCTGAAAGTCTTCTAATTGTTTCTTTAAGCTTACAACTGTCTTTTCATAACTATCCAATTCACTTCTTAGTTTTCTACGCGTGTCTTTGAGCTTGCTATTTTCAATCTCAACAT
>ML796652.1:207687-244825 GCA_009831015.1 Picea engelmannii
CAACATGCTTCAATTTTTTAAGATTCTCATCTTCTTGTTGAATCATTTCTACTTCATGATTTTCTTCTTCTTCATTGTCATCTCTTTCAATCATTGGATGAGGACATTCAAATTCAACATGTCCTACTCCTTCACAATTAAAGAAAAAGAACTAACCTCTATTTTCTTCTTTGAAATATGAGATGTTATAATCTTCTTCAACTTCTTCTTCTTCTTCTTCTACTTCTTCCCTTGCATAAAGGTCTAGTAGCTTTTCCCAAATCTCTTTTGCCGATGCACATGATCCCACCTTGGATTTCACTGAATCTATCAATCCATCAAGGATGGTATCTATTGCCAGTTTGTTGTTCCTTTTTGCTTCCTTCTGAGCTGCGGTCTTTGGTTTTTTCAAAGCATTGTATCCTGAAGCAACTGAGAACCAAACATATTCCCCAAGAGATTTCAAATAAGTTTCCATTGTATTTTTCTAGTATTCAAAATTCCTTCCATCAAATGGTGGAATCCGATTTAGAATGTTGTCTTCCATTTCTACATAGGATCTTCCTTCCAGTGGTTAAACTGTACTGAAGGTAACCGGATTTGATACCAATTGTTGACACTGAGAGGGGGGTGAATCAGTATCAAGTACAATTAAAAACCTTTTTCAACTTATACTTAAACCATTCAACTATATCCAATGAGACATTAACAATAATATAAGAGTTACACCAATACACCATAATACACCATGCATAATATATGAGAAATAATCAATAGTTATTGTTCAAGGGAAGTAATGACTTCCAAAGGTAGCTACATCTTCCAAATGTAAAAGGAGGAATAAACCTCCAAGAGGAAGATACAATCCTCCAATATCAAGAGAGATTTGAACTCTCCATCCTTGCCCCTTCCTTCCACCCAAGAATATATGAGAGATAATAAAACTTTACATTAAATCATCACCATCAACCAATCATCACATAGAACCTGATAATGCTTCCTGAAACTTGTTCAATTCTTGGAGTACTCTGATCCTATAAATAATATTAATCAATTTATTCTCTGAAACTCCTCCAATTTCCACTCCTTCAAGCCTCCCCAAAAAGAGGTTATATAAAGAATGGTAAACTTTATTCAATTCTGGTCTATTTAGGAGAGTGAAGTTGCATAGAATGCCCCATGCTCAATATTTAACATCTGATTCTGAAACTCTCACACAAGAAGATAAAGTCTATACTCTTTCCAATGAAATTTGTCCCACTTCATTTGGATTCTCGATGAAGATGTTATTATTGTTTTACCCGGAACACCTTTTTATTGACTAGCTTCAGGACTGGTCACAAACCCTATCTTTCACAGAGTGTATCTCCATAATTATAGCGAATCAAGAGTTGAACGTTTTACCAGAGGTACCTTGGTATGTCTTCTCAATACCATAGAGATTTAACCATCTGAATCATTCTAGAAAAAAAGTTATAGAAAAAACGGTAAGATGACCTCAAAATAACATACCTTAGAACTCATCACCAAAAGACTTCATCCTCCCTTGAAATCCGGCCTTCTTTACTTCTTATTTCCTCTGAAATTAGACTTGTATCAAATGAATGTATAATGATGTTTATTTATACCATTTACTTCCTTTTAACATTAGGGTCGACTTGACACTTTCTTATTTTGTAATTCTTTTCTTTAATTATCTTCAGGGCCTACATGTACTTCCTTCTTCAATTCACTTTGTCATCTTCAAAATTTCATTTCTCCTCGACCATGAGGATCCACGTGACGTGCCACATACCACAGGAAACAACATGATGTATATTATCCATTCATGGGTGTTCTATATACATGTGCATTGTCCTTCATGTGCAAATACCTTTATCAATATTGCGGTCCAAATCCCATGACTAGGGTTGACATCAATGACAACAACCAATCTTCCAACATTTTCTTTAGTCTCACATGCCTAGTTTTGGATTAGTCAACAACCCTAACTTGATGTAATCATAATTTTTCACCTGTAATGTATAAAGATCTAAAACTGATACACAATGTTCTTCAGTGTGTTTTATGCAATTCTTCTAGGTGTCACTACTTGGAACCTCTAAGAAAAGGAGTTATAGCACAAATGGCATACCTTGCTGAATTCTAGCTTATTCTAGAGAGTGAACTTGTAGAGCATGCCCCTTAAAGAATATTTGTTGAATTTATATAAAACTATTACAAACCATACTAAAGTTAGTACCCTAACAAACACATTTGGTTTCACTGAATTTGGATCTGTTATGAAGAATTTATAACGTTTTTACCCAAAACACCTATTTTTGACTAGTTTCAGGACTTGTAACATCCCGCTCTGGTGCACTAAGAAAACCTATTCTTTGAGGACACTTGCTCACAAGTGATCTGGAATTTTATGATGTTAAAACATTTATCCTTGATTATGATGCATTATGATAGATGACATGATGTTTTACTGCTTTGACGTAGACAGGTTCTATTGACTTAGTTTTATTGAGTGTGCAGGGTTTTGGACCTTGAGGATGAAAAGGCATCGATGGAACCCCTTGGACTCTGGATTGAGTCAGGGAGTGTGCTATTTGGGTTGATTTATTTACTGTGATGTTTCATATATTTGATGATATGTTGTGGACATGTTCTAACATGATTGTTGATGATGCAGGCTGACGATAGCTTGTCGACCCGACTCACATATGGAGTAAAGGGGCCACACACAATTTCTAGAGAGGTTGAGGGAGAGGGGTGGACAACAACCCTGCCACAGCCTACTAGCACTCCCGCCGTGGCTCGAACTATAGGTTAACGATTACCTAGTTCGAGAGGATCCACGATGTCGTGAGGGCAGACTGGGACAGTCGCTCACGATGATTCTAAAGGGCGCGCAATAAGGCGGAGGCATTATTCCTTAGAGCCCTTAGTCTCCCACAAGTTCACCTGGTGGAGTGTTGACTCCAGGGGTTATAGATGTCTACCAATTAGTTAAGTTAGTGAGTGGCACCCTTGGAGCACGTGGTACATCCTGAAGGGCACGTCGCGCAAAAGAAACACAAGAAGCGAGTGGCACCCTTGGAGCATGTGGTGCATCCTGAAGGGCACGTGGCACAAAAGAACTGAATGAGGCGAGTGGCACCCTTGGAGCACGTGGTGCGTCCTAAAGGACACGTCGCATTGATGTTGAGGAAGGAACAAACCTAGATGGCCCTAATACATTTAACACCTTAAGAAATTCTCTAGGGTAAAATTTTTTTTAGCCTTAAGAAAAAGACTCTATAAAAATAAAAATAAAGATATAAACTAAAACCCACTTAAGTAATAGTTTTTAGTATTCTTAAATTTAGAGGGTAAAATGAAGAGATGAATAATTTAATTAAAATCCGTGGTTTTAAATTTTTGTAAAGAGGAAATAAATTTTAACTTGTGGAAGTATAAAAAGATTTTAAATTAATAATAAAGGGAAAAGAGTAAATAGCGCAACTGCCATTTTGGCTCTAATAAAAAGAGGAAAGAAGGGAATAATAAGAATTAGGAAACTAATTAATGGAAGAAACATAATAAAGGAAAGTTGGGAACTTATGGTAAAAAGCAAGGTCAACATAGTAAGGAATCTGCAATTAAGAACCTTCTAATTTGAGCTAATTTAGCAACTTCATTTTTAAGGAAATTATTTAAAACATGTAAGGGGATTTGGGAACACCTAGGAGGAAATTTAGGAGCAACTCTAGGTGGGTGAGGGAAATGAGTAATTTAATAATTTAAATAAAATAATTATTTGAGGAAAGAGGGGGATGGACGACACTTGTGCGAAGGAGAATATTTAGAATATTTTTATTAAAATTAAATTAAAAGTGATTTAGGGAAAGTGTGAGATTTGGACAACTCTATAAAAGAAGAGGAATATGAGGAAGAAAGGGATCGGTTGTTAGCGTAACGTTACGCTGCCGGAATCGTGACTTGAATGATTACTTGTGGAGAGTTGGGATTTTTCAGCTTGGATAGGAGTGATAGCTCGGCCTTGCGAGGCAAGATGGGAAGCTAGATGGACCATCTGGATTGTGTGTGGCCCCTTTGCGGCTCGGGGGGCTAAGGGGGAAGCAGGGTACCCCTAGAGATTGGCTGGGAGGTACCGGTGCAGTCTCTACAGTCGGCGAGTGGAAGCGGCGTGGAACAGGAGCGACACGGAGCACGCGGTCATCATTCGAGGCAAGAATTAAGGTAACGGTATGTTTTTCATTTGCATGATAGAAGGTATTAGGACCTTGGCCCTCTTTTATTGTTATCAACATTTTTGTATTAGCATTGTGAGATGAAAAATACTTAGCTTCAATCTGCTTCGATACTTGTTGGATCGATTGGTTTTCTTGCCTTGTTCTGCGGCGAATGAAATTGTGTTACAGTTATAAAATATTCTTCTTGCTCTGTTGTTGCATGTCGGTTGGGAAAAAATAGATTTTATGGCTGTGTGTATATGTTAATGGGGGCATTTTATATCATTGTGGGCGTTTATAAATTTCTGTGGGCGTTTTTATATTGATGTGGGCATTTTTAGATGACTGTGGGCGTTTATAAATCTTTGTGAGCAATTTTACATTTCTGTGGGTGTATTTACATTTCTGTGGGTGTTTAAATATCCTGGTGGGCGTTTTTACCTTTGTCGTGGGTGTTTTTACATTGTTGTGGGTGTTTATAAACTTCTATGGGCGTTTTTATATAGATGTATGGGCAATTCGTTTTTGTAAATTAGTTCTGGCAATTTGTTTTTGTAAACTAGATCTGGCAATTCATTTTTGTCAATTAGATCTGGCAATTAGAATTCGTTCTGGCAATTCATTTTTGTTAATTAGATCTGGCAATTCATTTTTGTAAATTAGTTCTAGCAATTCGTTTTTGTAAATTAGATGTGGCAATTCGTTTTTGTAAATTAGATCTGGCAATTAGAATTCGTTCTGGCAATTCATTTTTGTAAATTAGATCTGGAAATTAGAATTCGTTCTGGCAATTCGTTTTTGTAAATTAGATCTGACAATTCATTTTTGTAAATTAGATCTGGAAATTCGTTTTGTGTAAATTATATCTGGCAATTAGAATTTGTTCTGGCAATTCGTTTTTGTAAATTAGATCTGAGAATTCGTTCTGGTAATTACATCTGGAATTTCGTTTTTGTAAATTAAATCTGACTTTCTTGTTAAGAGAAACCTCCCTTGTCAATAATGTTTTCTGAATTAGCAATTCAATTATTTGGGTTAATGATAACAATCTACTTTATTTAATAAAGGCAATTTGCCTTGTATTAGTTAGCTTTCCAAAACAACAACTACTTTATATTAGTTAGTATGTATTAATAGCAAGCTACTTTATTTGGTTGATGTTTCAATCAATGTTAATAGCTAGTAGATGAGAACATGGTTAAATTAGAACTGCCCAATTTGAAGGTGTAATGATTACAGTTGATTGGTGAATATTGACTATATTGCAATTTCCAGATTTGTTGATTGATCTATGATTGAGAATGCATTATTAATTGCTTGCGATAAGGGTCTTGTGATTGCTTAATTGTACATTTAATGGAAGAATTCTAGTTGATATAGATGCTATGGTCATCAAGAGTAATGACTAGTTGAAAGGAACGTTGGATTAAGGATGGGTTGCATTTAACCTTGCTAAAACTGGTTGCATTTAGTGTCCAATTGCTAATGGCTCTTCCCTTTTTTTTTATTTTAGCCAAGCTAGTTAGCCTACAATTGATGTTACTTACATGTTAACCTTGGTGAAGTTCCGACTGGCTTATTTATGTATATTTAGTGTTGTTTTAGATGGCACCATATGGCCTTATGGATGCAATACCGATGGTTTTAGTTATCGCTACTTGAGCAATGGTTAGTATGTAGTGAATGATTGACATAGATTTAGTTTTTACACATTGAGGATTTATGTAGTAGATGGTGGATCTAGATATTTAGTTTTATATAGTTATCTCTAATGATGAATTAAACTTACTTATTCTGGTGCCCATGATTATTTAAGAATTGAATGACATGTTGCCTGATGAATGAGACTTGTGTGCAATGGAAGAATCATGTAATGTAATGCTTCATGTTAAATGCTTAGGGTAAGGTTAATCTTAGTGTAATGTTTTAAGGTAACGATAGTATAATGAAATGTTAATGTTGGTGGTAATGGTTATGGAATTGTTAAGGTGATGTTGGGTATATGTTTTATGTAAATGTGGAAATAATGTTGTAGATAACTTGTAAGTTGCAAAGTGGTCGTCATTTTATTTAGTTATGATCAATGTAATGTTGATTTATTTTATGGTAAATTTATTGTAACTTATAACATAAGATGTAGTTGGTAGCATACAAGGAGTAATGTGGTTGGCGATTGATGTTTTAGTTGCAAGGTTATTATAACATAAGATGTGAGATTGTTAAGATAATGTTATTGTAATTTTATGGTATATGTAACATATAGGATGTATCTAGATTGTTAATTAATTTTAGGGTTAGTACTATAATTGGAATTGTCCAAACTCACAGTTGTATGATATCAGACTCTTCAATCTAATAAAGCTAGTCGTTCTGTATATAAGTATGTGTGTGTGATTATTTTCATTGTAAAGAATCCAGTGCCATATCAAGAGTCTCAGGCCCTTTAATGGTAGGGTTTCCACTCTTGCGACACACCTCTAAGGTCGTATCAGTAGTCTCGGGCTCTTTAAAGGTAGAGTTCCCACCACTACGACCTCCTGAGAGAGATTACTAGTTTTTGCCTGAGCAGTCATCTAGGAGCCTATATGACCTTCTCTCTCTCCAGAGCAGAGAACTAAGATTAAACGCCCTACTTTCCTATGCAAAAATAGTAAAATCTACTACTATGGATTCTTCCATCTGTGTTCGTATTGTACATAACACAGTATGTTGTTTAGTTCTTGCAGTTACTTATTGTGCACCTTATGTCTATGGTCGTTTAATGCTTGCAGTTACTTGTTGTGCACCTTATGTCTTCTTGTTGTGATCATCGTGGTTGTGTCTTGTTAGTCGTCGGGTGGCGACATAGAGTCAAGTGTGTATGTTTCCTTTTTACACGCGTGCACACACCTTAAAAAGAAAAATTTGCACCTGTTATCAGAGTTGTTGTCGTAACGAGGAGGATGCTACATATGGTATCAGAGCCGGTTCGACCCGCGACTTGGGATTTGCTATGACTTCTGTGACATGATTTGATCTGATTATATTGTTGTTGATCAAGTTGATTGTGTGCGTGCAGGTAATCATGGTTAGAGGACATCATTAAGGCAGACAACGGGGTGCTGGGGAGGAGCCATGACACCTCCAGTAGCATCCACGCCTGAGGGGTCTAACCCCCAGGGTGGTGAGTAGGTTATCGGACAGGAGCAGATACCAGTTGGAGACATGGTTGGGATGATGAGGTCTTTTCAGTGCATGTCAGAGGCACTGATCAGCCGATTGGACAGAGACAAGGAAAGGGCGTCGGCACCTACTGAGGTTCCGCCGCACGCACCGGCCATTACTGGTATCATTCACCATGAACTCGAGAAGGTTAAATTTCCCGAGTTCTTGGGTGCCTCGGATGACACAGCCGCCAAGGCATGGTTGGAGAATATGGCGATGTGCTTCGCACTTCGCGATTATACCTCCAACATGAAGTTCCACATGGTGGTATTTCAACTGAAGGGGAGCACTCTTCTATGGTGGAAGATGCTCCTGCCACAACTAAACATGGTTGTTGAAGATGTGTCATGGGAACTGTTCGAGGAATGGTTCAAAGAGGTATCTTTCAGAGGAATTCATTGAGTGTCAGCTCAATGAGTTCAACACATTACGACAGGGAGGTCGTACGGTGCTCGAGTATGATGCACGCTTTATGGAGTTGCTCTGGTATGCTTCGCACCTTAACACTGAGAAGCTCAAGGTAAACAGGTTTGTGTTTGGCCTTAACGACAGCCTGTGTGCAAAGGTTAGGATCTTGATGCCTCAAACCTTGCATGATGTCATCCAGAAGGCCCTCATAGAAGAGGAGGAGCTTATCAGTGGGGGTCATACCAGGAGTCCAGCGAGACTAGCAGGGCAGGGTTCATCTGGTACACTGCAGCATCAGACACCAGTGAGACATACGCCAGGATATTGTGGCTTCCAGAGAGGATCCACTTTCACTACACCCCGACGACCGTCACCTCAGCAGCAGGCACCTTATCGGGGACCACAGCATTAGCAGCAGTTTAGGCCTATTCAGCAGAACAGACCTAGGTTCTAGGCCAGTGGGCCATCATCTTTTACTTCGGGTAGCAGGACTATTGGGCCGAAGAAGGGGTGTTGGACGTGTGGGGAACCACACTACCAGCGCGACTGTCCTGTGGAGAGGACCAAAGTGTCTGGATCAGCCAGACCCACTATAGTCGGAGATATGGGCAAGGCCCATCGGATTCATGCAGCGGTGAATAACCGCCAGGCAGAGCACGAGTCGAATGTGCTCGAGATGACAGGTACCATCACTGACCAGACCCTTAGTGTTTTGATAGATCCCGGTGCTACTGAGAGTTTCATTTCTAGTGCAGCGCTAAAAAGGATTAAGGTAAAGGCAGTCGAACAGGATGATTTTAGCTTCGTAGAGATGGCTTCAGGAGCCAAACAGAAGGTTGGAGGAAAGGTTACGGGCTGTGCCCCTAACCTGGGAGAGTTTGTCACGAGGTTCAACTTGTACGTCACAATCTTAGGATATTATGAAATCGTGATCGGTATGGATTGGTTGGAATCACATGAGGCAATACTCAACTGTAAGATGAAACAGTTGAGCTTGGTTGATGACAAAGGACAGAGATGTGTGATTGTAGGACGGAACCAGGGAGTTTCCCTGAGGTTCATCTCTTCCTTATAGTTACGAAAGAGTATGCGCAAGGGGTGCAATCTTTATGCGATCCTTGTGCTAAACGAAAAGGGAGTGGTGGAAGGTATAGAATACCTTCCGGTGGTGAAGGAGTTTGCGGACGTATTTCCAGAGGAGTTACTGGGGATGTCGTCGAAAAGGGAATTGGAGTTTACCATAGACCTAAAACCGAGGACCAAACCGATAGCAAGAACGCCTTAGTGGATGTCGACCCCGGAGTTGCAAGAGTTGAAAATGCAACTGAAGGAGTTGTTGGACCTGGGACTGATACGTCCTAGTGTGTCACCGTGGGATTCACCTGTTATTTTCATTCGGAAGAAGGACAGATCGTGGAGACTTTTCATTGACTACCATCAACTGAACAAGGCTACCATCAAGAATCAGTATCCCTTACCAAGAATAGATTATCTATTCGCTCAAATGAAGGGTGCGATGATGTTCTCCAAGATCGATTTGCGATCGAGGTACCACCAGTTGCAGATCAAGGAGGATGACATCCATAAGAACGCCTTTAAGATGAGATTTGGACATTACAGTTTACTGTTTTATCGTTTGGACTGACAAACACCCCAGGGGTATTCATGAGTTTGATGAACAGGGTGCTCCGTGAGTACTTGGACAAGTTTGTCCAAGTATTCATTGACGATATCTTGATCTACTGTCGAACGATGGAGGAGCATGATGATCACTTGCACTTGGTACTACAGTGTCTACGAGAGCACAAATTGTATGGGAAGTTGTCCAAATGCTCTTTTTATCAATCGAGGATTCACTACTTAGGGCATGTCATCTCCGGCGAAGGTATCGCCGTGGATCCAACCAAGTTTGAGGCTATTATGGGATGGCCTGCACTGACGAATGTCACAGAAGTGCGTAGTTTTATAGATTTAGCAGGATACTATCGACGGTTTGTCGACGGATTTTCGAAGATAGCAAATCCGATCACAGAATTTCAAAAGAAAAACAAGAAGTTTGTTTGGACCAAGAAATGCACGGAATCATTTTGAAGGCTTAAAGAGTTTTTGACCACAGCGTCAATACTAAAGGTCCCTGACATGGACACAGACTTCTTGGTATGCACTGATGCATCCAAGGAAGGTTTAGGTGGAGTCTTGATGCAAGACAGACGAGTGATTGCTTACATTTCGAGGAAACTGAGAAGTAATGAGGAGAACTACGGGATGCATGATTTGGAGTTATTAGCCATCGTATATGCCTTGAAGGTTTGGAGACACTACCTGGTTGGACAAAAATTTGAATTAAAGACTGATCATTGTGGACTACAACACATTTTCACACAAGGTGACTTGAACGCACGACAACGACGTTGGTCGGAACTGCTTAGCGAGTATGACTTCGAGATTACTTACATAAAGGGAACAATGAACCGAGTGGCAGATGCTTTCAGTCGGAGACCATGCATCTTCTCAGTGTTGCCTCTTCAGATGAACTTACGTGAGAAAATTCTCACTTTACAGTGTGACAACAAATGGTACAAAGAGGTCGAGGGTTTCATCGGACAAAACACAATGATGGTACCACAATATGAGTGATTTTCTTTTGATAGCGATGGGTTATTGAGGTTTAGAGGTCGGATTTATGTGCTGCCAAATGACAAGCTGAGGATGTTGATTATGAGCGAGGCTCATAGAGCAGTTTACATGGCTCACCTGGGGGTGACGAAGATGAGGGCATATCTTAAGCCCTTATTCTTTTGGAAGGGAATGAAGGCCGACATAGTCAACTGTGTGGCCAGATGTCTAGGGTGTCAGCAAGTAAAGGATGAACATAGACACCCAATAGGATTACTTCAACCACATGCCATCCCGGAATCGAAATGGGAAGTTATTTTTATGGATTTTATTGTTGGATTGCCACTAACGGCAAGGAGACACGACTCGATTTTTGTAGTAGTAGACACTATGACAAAGAGTGCTCACTTTATTCCTATGCATACGACATATCAGACACTGGACATAGATAGAGTTTTCATCAGTGAGATTGTGAGGCTGCATGGCGTGACTAAGAGGATTATATCCGATCGAGGATCGGTGTTTACTGGACGATTTTGGACGAGTTTCCAAGAGGCCTTAGGAACTCAACTTAACTTTAGTACTGCGTATCACCCAGAGACTGACGGACAGATAGAAAGAACAAACCAAACCTTGGAAGACTTGTTGCGCATGTACGTAATGGACCAACAAAATCATTGGGAGGAATTCTTGCCTCTACTAGAGTTCGCTTACAACAACAGTTACCAGAGCACCATTAAGATGGCGCCTTTTGAGTTTCTTTATGGGTGAAAATGTCGGATGCCCTTGAGTTGGGATCGGCTTGAGGATAGGGTCCTGGTGGGACCAGAAGCGATCCAAGAAATGGAAGAGAAAATGCAAACCATAAGACAAAGGATTANGAGTTATGTCGATGCGCACCGAGTCGACCATAGTTACGAGGTCCGCGATCGAGTCTTATTGTGGGTTAAACTGAATAAGAGTTCGATCAAGTTTGGAAAGGGAGATAAAATCTCTCCTAGGTTCATGGGACCTTTTGAGATTGTGGAGAGAAAGGGGCCCGTGCCCTATCGACTAGCCTTGCCTGATTTTTTGAGACGAATGCACGATGTTTTTCATGTATCTATTTTGAGACATTATATTAGTGATCCTACACACGTGATTGACATGAGTTCCTTGCAGGTATCATATGAGGGAGCTCTCACGGCTGAGCTGGTCCGCATCTTAGATCATCGTGTTCAACAGTTACGACGTCGAATGGTAGATCAGGTCAAGGTCCAGTGCGACAGTTATTGTCCACACTCGACGACCTGGGAGGACGCATATGATATACGCCAGCAGTTCCCATTTTTGTTTGATAGATAGACTTCTGATACTATGGTACTTTTATTTCGACATTTATACTGAGAAACTTCAGGATGAATTTTAGACCAAGAAGGGGTGTATGTAACATCCCGCTCTAGTGCACTGAGAAAACCTATTCTTTGAGGACACTTTCTCGCAAGTGATCTGGACTTTTATGATGTTAAAACATTTATCCTTGATTATGATGTGTTATGATAGATGACATGATGTACTGCTTTGACATAGATAGGTGCTATTGACTCAGTTTTATTGAGTGTGCAGGGTTTTGGACCTTCAGTATGCAGAGGCATTGATGGAACCCCTTGGACTCTGGATTGAGTCAGGGAGTGTGTTATTTGGGTTGATTTATTTACTGTGACGTTTCATAGATTTGATGATATGTTGTGGACATGTTCTGACACGATTGTTGATGATGCAGGTTGATGATAGCTTATCGACCAGACTCACATATGGAGTAAAGGGGCCACACATGATTTCCAGAGAGGTTGAGGGAGAGGTGTGGACAGCAGCCCTGCCACAACCTACTAGCACTCCCGTCGTGGCTCGAACTGTAGGTTAACAATTACCTAGTTCGAGAGGATCCACGATGCAGTGAGGGAAGACTGCGACAGTCACTCGCGATGATTCTAAGGGGCACACAATAAGGCGGGGGCCTTATTCCTTAGAGCCCTTAGTCTCCCACAAGTTCACCTAGCAGAGTGTTGACTCCAGGGGTTATAGATGTCTACCAATCAGTCAAGTTGGCGAGTCGCACCCTTGGAGCATGTGGTGCATCCTGAAGGGCACGTCACGCAAAAGAAACACAAGAAGTGAGTGGCACCCTTGGAGCACGTGGTGCATCCTGAAGGGCACGTCGCGCAAAAGAACCGAACGAGGCGAGTGGCACCCTTGGAGCACATGGTGCATCCTGAAGGGCACGTTGCATTGATTTTGAGGAAGGAACAAACCTAGATGTCCCTAAGACATATAACACCTTAATAAATTCTTAAAACGACTTCCCTAAATAATTGTCGCCTAGTTCAGAATCTAAACCTAAGTCTAAAACTTCTCTAGGGTAAAAATTTGTTTAGCCTTAAGAAAAAGACTCTATAAAAATAAAAATAAAAATATAAACTAAAACCCACTTAAGTAATAGCTTTTAGTCTTCTTAAATTTAGAGGGTAAAATGAAGAGAGGAATAATTTAATTAAAATCCGTGGTTTTAAATTTTTGTAAAGAGGAAATAAATTTTAACGTGTGGAAGCATAAAAAGATTTTAAATTAATAATAAAGGGAAAAGAGTAAATAGCGCAACTGTCATTTTGGCTCTAATAAAAAGGGGAAAGAAGGGAATAATAAGAATTAGGAAACTAAGTAATGGAGGAAACATAATAAAGGAAAGTTGGGAACTTATGGTAAAAAGAGAAGTCAACATAGTAAGGAATCTGCAATTAAGAACCTTCTAATTTGAGCTAATTTAGCAACTTCATTTTTAAGGAAATTATTTAAAACAAGGGGATCTAAGAACACCTAGGAGGAAATTTAGGAGCAACTCTAGGTGGGTGAGGGAAATGAGTAATTTAATAATTTAAAGAAAATAATTATTTGGGGAAAGAGGGGGATGGACGACACTTGTACGAAGGAGAATATTTAGAATATTTTTATTAAAACTAAATTAAAAGTGATTTAGGGAAAGTGTGAGGTTTGGAAAACTCTATAAAAGAAAGGGAAGATGAGGAAGAAAGGGATCGGCTGTTAGCGTAACATTACGATGCCAGATTTGTGACTTGATTGATTAATTGTGCAGAGTTGGGATTTTTCATCTTGGATAGGAGTGGTAGCTCGGCCTTGCGAGGCAAGCTGGGAAGCTAGATGGACCATCTGGATTGTGTGTGGCCCCTTTGCGGCTCAGGGGGATAAGGGGGAAGAAGAGTACCCGTAGCGATTGGCTGGGAGGTACTGGTGTAGTCTCTACGGTCGGCGAGCGGGAGCGGCGCGAAGCAAGAGCGGCACGGAGCACGTGGTCATCATTCGAGGCAGGAATTAAGGCAACGGTATGTTTTTCATTTGCACGATAGAAAGTATTAGGACCTTGGCCCTCTTTTATTGTTATCAACATTTTTGTATTGGCATTGTGAGATGAAAAATACTTAGCTTCAATCTGCTTGGATACTCGTTGGATTGATTGGTTTTCTTGCCTTGTTTTGTGGTGAATGAAATTGTGTTACAGTTATAAAATATTCTTCTTTCTCTGTTGTTGCATGTCGGTTGGGACAAAATATATTTTATGGCTGTGTGTATATGTTAATGGGGTCGTTTTATATCATTGTGGGCGTTTATAAATTTTTGTGGGCGTTTTTATATTGATGTGGGCGTTTTTAGATGACTGTGGGCGTTTATAAATCTCTGTGGGCATTTTTACATTTCTGTGGGTGTATTTACATTTTTGTGGGCGTTTAAATATCCCAGTGAGTATTTTTACCTTTGTCGTGGGAGTTTTTACATTGTTGTGGGCGTTTATAAACTTCTATGGGCGTTTTTATATAGATGTATGGGCAATTCATTTTTGTAAATTAGTTCTGGCAATTCGTTTTTGTAAATTAGATCTGGTAATTTGTTTTTGTCAATTAGATCTGGCAATTAGAATTCGTTCTGGCAGTTCATTTTTGGTAAATTAGATCTGGCAATTTGTTTTTGTAAATTAGATCTAGCAATTCGTTTTTGTAAATTAGTTCTGGCAATTCGTTTTTGTAAATTAGATCTGGAAATTCGTTTTTGTAAATTAGATCTGGCAATTAGAATTATTTCTGGCAATTCGTTTTTGTAAATTAGATCTGGCAATTAGAATTCTTTCTGGCAATTTGTTTTTGTAAATTAGATCTGGCAATTCGTTTTGTGTAAATTAGATCTGGCAATTAGAATTCGTTCTGGCAATTCGTTTTTGTAAATTAGATCTGAGAATTTGTTTTGGCAATTAGATCTGGCATTTAATTTTAGTAAATTAGATCTGACTTTATTGTTAAGAGCAACCTCCCTTGTCAGTAATGTTTTCTGAATTAGCAATTCAATTATTTGGGTTAATGATAGCAATCTACTTTATTTAATAAAGACAATCTTCCATGTATTAGTTAACTTTCCAAAACAACAACTACTTTATATTAGTTAGTATGTATTAATAGCAAGCTACTTTATTTGGTTGATGTTTCAATCAATGTTAATAGCTAGTAGATGAGAACATGGTTAAATTAGAACTGCCCAATTTGAAGGTGTAATGATTACAGTTGATTGGTGAATATTGACTATATTACAATTTCCAGACTTGTTGATTGATCTATGATTGAGAATGCATTATTAATTTCTTGTGATAAGGGTCTTGTGATCGCTTAATTGTACATTTAATGGAAGCATTCTAGTTGATATAGATGCTATGGTCATCAAGATTAATGACTAGTTGGAAGGAACGTTGGATTAAGGATGGGTTGCATTTAACCTTGCTAAAACTGGTTGCATTTAGTGTCCAATTGCTAATGGCTCTTCCCTTTTTATTTTATTTTAGCCAAGATAGTTAGCCTACAGTTGATGTTACTTACATGTTAACCTTGACGAAGTTATGACTGGCTTATTTATGTATATTTAGTGTTGTTTTAGATGGCATCGTATGGTCTTATGGATGCAATACCGATGGTTTTAGTTATCGCTACTTGAGTAGTGGTTAGTATGTAGTGAATGATTGACATAGATTTAGTTTTTACGCATTGATAATTTATGTAGTAGATGGTGGATCTAGATATTTAGTTTTATATAGTTATTTCTAATGATGGCTTAAACTTACTTATTCTGGCGCCCATGATTATTTAAGAATTGAATGACATGTTTCCTGATGAATGAGACTTGCGCGCAATGGAAGAATCATGTAATGTAATGCTTCATGTTAAATGCTTAGCGTAAGGTTAATGTTAGTGTAATGTTTTAAGGTAACGATAGTATAATGAAATGTTAATGTTGGTGCTAATGGTTATGGAACTGTTAAGGTGATGTTGGGTATATGTTTTATGTAAATGTGGAAATAATGTTGTAGATAACTTGTAAGTTGCAAAGTGGTCATCATTTTATTTAGTTATGATCAATGTAATGTCGATTTATTTTATGGTAAAGTTATTGTAACTTCATTGCATTGGTAGCATACAAGGAGTAATGTGGTTGGCGATTGATGTTTTAGTTGCAAGGTTATTATAACATAAGATGTGAGGTTGTTAAGATAATTTTATTGTAATTTTATGGTATATGTAACATATAGGATGTATCGAGATTGTTAATTAATTGGGTTAGTACTATAATTGGAATTGTCCAAACTCACAGTTGTATGATATCAGACTCTTCGATCTATTAAAGTTAGTCGCTCTGTATATAAGTCTGTGTGTGTGATTATTTTTTTTGTAAAGAATCAAGTACTGTATCAAGAGTCTCGGGCCCTTTAAAGGCAGGGTTTCCACTCTTGCGACACACCTCTAAGGTCGTATCAATAGTCTCGGACTCTTTAAAGGCAGAGTTCCCACCACTGCGACCTCCTGACAGAGATTACTAGTTTATGCCTGAGGAGTCGACCAGGAGCCTATCTGACCTTCTCTCTCTCTGGAGCAGAGAACTAAGATTAAACGCCTTACTTTCCTGTGCAGAAATAGTAAAATCTATTACTATGGATTCTTCCATCTGTGTTCGTACTGTACATAACATAGTATGTCGTTTAATGCTTGCAGTTACTTGTTGTGCACCTTATGTCTATGGTCATTTAATGCTTGTAGTTACTTGTTGTGCACCTTATGTCTTCTTGTTGTGATCATTGTGGTTGTGTCTTGTTAGTTGCCGGGTGGCGACGTAGAGTCAAGTGTGTATGTTTCCTTTTTACACGCCTGCACACACCTTAAAAAAAAAAATTTGCACCTGTTATCAGAGTTGTTGTCGTAATGAGGAGGATGCTACAGGACTAGCCACAAAACCTATTTTCCACGGAGTGTAACTCCAAAAATACAATGACGCACAAGTTTTTTTTTTACCAAAGATACTTGGATATGTTTTCTTAATGGCATAGACATTTCACAGTCTGAATCAATATATAAAAATCGTTATAGATAAAATTGTGAGATGACTTGTAAATAACATACCTTAGAAAGCACCATCAAAAGAATTTATCCTTCCTTGCATTTCGGCCTTCTCTTCTTCACCTTCCCTCAGAATTTAGGCTTAGATATCCTTGGTTACCATCAAAAGCACCATCAAAAGAAATCACATACCTTGTAAATAACATACCTTAGAAAGCACCATCAAAAGAATTTATCCTTCCTTTCATTCTGGCCTTCTCTTCTTCACCTTCCCTCAGAATTTAGGCTTAGATATCCTTGGTTACCTCAGACACCTATAAATAATCAATATGTTCAAGTGTGAATAAAATGAGAGAGCCTTGCCTCCTATTTATACTCTCCAAGTAACTTCCTTAAAAACATCTTCTATGTCACTTGGCCCCACTTTCCTTATTTTAGGGTTAACCCACTTCTAATTTCTCCATTAAATTTATTATTGAAATAATTTATTTTGTATTCACTATAAATTATAATACATTCATTACTTCACTTTATTATTTACCTTTTAAAATCTCTTAAACCACTTTGACTACTTTGACATTTTGGGGCTTCTAGATGACATATGAGGGTCTTCCAACTTTGTAAGACCATAACTCTCAAACCATGAGGAGTTATGTGACGTTCAACATACCACCAAAAATGGAATGAAATGTACTATCCATATAGAATAGTATTATATGAAAATATACCATAACTCATATCGATATCCATTAAACAAACTTGGGTCCACTACCCAAACCTGGGGTCTCCAACTTCTCATGGCCATAACTCTCTAACCGTGAGGAGTTATGTGATTTTCCACATACCATTGAAAATGGAATGACAAGAACTATCCATCTATGATAGTTTACCTAACAAATTAATTGTCCTTCATCTCATTATTCCACAATTAATCATGGGTTCTCTTACTTTTCAAAGCGTCTTCCTGTGAGGGCTTTCACCATAAGGGGACCACTTTGGATTTCATCCATCTTTACTTCTTATCAACCATGACAAGACAATAATGAGTCATCTTTACATCAATCAATATTGGGTCCATTACCCAAACCTTTATGTTGCGGGGCTTTCCTCAAGGGTTGATATCAATTAAAACCAACCTTAATCAACAATCCCCCCCTTTGGCATTGATGGAAACACTCTGATGCAATATTGAAATCATACCACTCATGCTCCCCCTGGAACTATGCCTCTATCCTCTGTATCTGATAAATTTGCCTCTGTCGTCTACATCTGATAAATCTGTTCCCCTAGAACCATGTCTCTATCCTCTTCATATGATAAATCTCTCCCCCTTTGTCATCAATGGCAAAGGTATCTTTCCATCTGGGGTTCCTCCCCCTAACTGAATTGTCCTCTTATTCTACTTCCTCGTGTACATCTAAGACATATAAGATAATCATACAAAAAGCATTCATTTTGGAGTAGAAATAACTCCAAGTCTTTGGTGAAGATATTCAAAGGCTTCCTGTGGAAGTGGTTTTGTAAAGATGTCTGTCACTTGTTCTTTTGTTCCCACATACTCAACTCTGATGTTCTTTTCTGCAACCCATTCCCGTAGAAAGTGATACTTGATTGAAATGTGCTTCGTCTTGGAGTACATCACCGAGTTTTTTGAGATATTGATGGCACTTGTATTATCACAATATATTGGAATGGGCTCATCATACTCAACATGTATATCTGTCAAAGTTTGTTTCATCCAAATAACCTGTGTACAACATGTTGTTGCTGCAATATACTCTACCTCGGCTGTATATAGAGATATTGATGGTTGTTTCTTTCTTATCCATGATACCAAACACTCACCTAAGTAGAACGCTAATCCATTGGTGCTTAGTTGGACATCAATACAACTTGCCCAATCTACATCTGTGTAGGCAATAATTGATATATATTTTCCTTTTGGATACCATAATCAAAACTCTTTTGTTCCTTTGAGATATCTAAAAATACTCTTTATTGCTAATACATGTGATTCCTTTGGTGCTGCCTGAAATCATGCCACCTGTCCAACTTCTTGCATTAAATCTAGTATGGATGTTGTCACATATAGTAGGTTGTCAATCATTCACCTGTATTGCCTCTAATATGTAGTCTTCGAATCATCATCTTTGCTCAACTTACAACTAGTTTTCATGGGAGTGATAACTAGTTTGCAATCTTCCATTCTGAACCTCTTTAGCATTTCTCTGATATACTTGGTTTGAGAAATAAAAATTCCTTGGTTTCTTTGACATATCTGAAGTCCCAAAAAGAAGGATAGTTCTCCAAGTAATGACATTTCAAATTTACTCTGCATGTCTTTCGAAAATTTCAGGCTTAACCTGTCATCATCACTACAAAAAATAATATCATCAACATAAACTTCAATTAATAAAATATTACCTTGACTTACCTTGATGTAGAGGTTTTTGTCTACACTTCCTTTTATGAAATGTGCTTGCTGCATATACTTATCCAATCTGGAGTGCCACACTCTAGGAGCCTGTTTTAGACCATACAAGGCCTTCTTTAATTTACATACATAGTCTATGTTCTCTGATAACTGAAATCCTTCTAGTTGTTCAATGTAGACTTCTTCTTCAAGTTCCCCATTCAGAAAAGCTAATTTTACATCCATCTGATATACTTTAACATTTTTGGAGCATGCATAAGCTAAAAGTAAATGGATTGCTTCCATTCTGACAACTAGGGTAAATGTCTCTTCAAAGTCAATTCCTTCAATCTATGCATATCCTTTACATACCAACCTAGCTTTGTTCCTTGTAACCTATCCATCTTCATTCAATTTATTCCTGAAAACCCATTTTGTGCCCATCACATTCTTATTCTTTGGTCTTGGAACCAATTCCCAAGTGTCAATTTTCTCTATTTGATCCAATTCTTCATCCATGGCCTTATTCCAAAATTCATTCTTGTTGGCTTCTTCAAAACATTTTGGTTCAATTGTAAATAAGAGTGCTAGGTGTGTTTGTTTTGGTGAATAGATTATTTTTCTAGTCTCAACTCATGCATCTTTGTTTCCAATAATCTGATCTAAAGGATGATTCGTCTGTACTCGTTTGCTAGGTGTCTTTGGAGATACTTTTTGAACTTTCTCTTCTACTTATGTCGTATTCTCTTCATATTCATCTCCCTCTTCTACTTCTTTTTCATCTTCTTCCTCGAAAAGGTGTTCCATTGATTTGTTTTCTTGTTCCTTTGAGTCTAGTTTGCCTGTTTCATCAATTCTTACGTTGATGCTTTCCACAACTTCATTCAATCCTAGATGGTAAAACTTGTATGATTTCCTTTTACTTGAGTAACCAACAAGTATTCATTTGTCCACGTGAGAGTTAAACTTTCCCATTATGCCATCTTCTCTTTTGATGTAGCATTTACTTCCTAAAACTCTGAAGTGCTTCACATTTGCTTGTCTTCCTTTCCATAGCTCTTAGGGAGTTTTATCAGTGTTGTTTCTGAGCATTACTCTGTTTTGAATGTGAATTGTTGTATGCACTACCTATGTCCAAAATATATCTGTCAAATTGGAATCCATTAGCATTGTTCAAGCCATTTCTTGTATTGTCCTGTTCTTTCTTTCAACAACTCCATTCCATTGAGGTGTCATAGAAACGGAGAATTGTCTTTCTATTCCATGACTGCTACAGTAGTCCATAAATTCCTTTGAAGTGAATTCTCCTCCATTATCATATCTCAAACATTTTATTCTTGAATCCATCTCATTTTCAACCATTTCATTATAGATCTTGAAGTTTTCAAAAGCTTCTGACTTGTTCTTGAGAAAGCAAACTGCAGTCATTCTTGTATAATCATCAACTAATAACATAAAGTATTTTTCACCTTTTAAGCCCTTTGTTGTAGTTAAAGTTTCTATTATTATTAGGTTACTTTCAATTTACTAGATAACAATAGAATAGACATGATCACTGAGAGAAACACAATCACAAGAGTACACAAGCATTTATCCTGGGAAACCCTCAAGGGGAAGAAAACCCAGCAAAACTTCCTTAATATAGATAGCCAATACAATGTGAAGATAATGAAACAGACAACAGAGAATATCCAACACTGAGTGACACGCCTCTCTCTCTTCCTTCTTCTGGCAACCAACAACTGCAACTTCCTTCAAAACTTGCGCACTAGATGAGTGAGTTGAGTGTGTGTTCAAATGAGGCATTGGCCTCTCTTATTTATACAATTCTGGCATGTGTGGAAGTGTCTCTTCATTGGCAAGTCCGACTTCTTCTTCTTCTGGGTGGTTATAATCACATTTAATATATTCTGGGGTCTCTTTAATATATTTTGGGGAAGACTTCTTATTTAGCCTATTACAATTAGGGTTTGACCAATCCGCAAAAGGGGATTTGTTCAATTACAATGACCGACATGAGAAATCCACAAAAGGGGATTGATCTAATCAATAATAAATATATTTTATCTTTATACACAAAAGGGGATAAGAATATTCTTTGAAGTTACACAATATTTTAACACTCCCTCTTAATAAGAAGGATATTCTTTATCTTTTTACAGGTCACCAGATGTCAACATCAACTAGGTAGCGAAATCCACTAGATAGCATCATCAACTGGGCAACATCATCAATTGGACAACATCATCGACTGGATAACATCATCGACTGGTTAACAAGAGGCATCAATATCTTCCACTTGGTCATCTGGCATCATGATCACTGACTGGCATATCTATAAATCATCGGAAGTTTTGTTCTCTTTATCTTCGCTCAGAAGATACTCTTTCTTTATTTCATCTTCACGCAGAAGATAATTCTTTATTATCTTCACACAGAAGATGTCCTATGAGTTTTTCCATTCCTTGTATGTTCTCCCTTCTCTTGTAGTCATCTATCTCACCCATCCACTGGGGAGGACTACTACCATAGCTTCACTCCTAGTCATCCCACTTGAACTAGAGAAGCTAAGATGCTAGCCAGGGAAAGACTAGACTCCCTTTCCATGATCCACACAAGATCACAACACAAACCTCAATAGCCAACTAATCATTCCATATAGTCAAGGTTTGTGTTCCAGGCTACTCAATCCTTGGCTAGAGGAGAGTATATGCATGTTGCCCCTTGGAGAAACATCCACATTCCTCTCTACGAAGGTGGTCACACCCCTCTCTATGAGGGTATTCTAGCATGTCCCTAGAGTATCCAAAACTCAACACTTGGATAGAGGCCAATCTTGGTAAATTTCTCATTCCCCTTCTCTACGAAGGTCTACCTATGGGATTGTTCATTCCTTCTCTACGAAGGTATCTTCCTTCTCTACGAAGGTCTAGCTATGGGATCTAAAAGAATCTCTTATGGTCCAAAATTTTTCAATGGTATAATACCATGCTACTCATCTATTGGGCACCATCCATCTGCTTTCCTAACTGCACCAAATCACGATCCTCCATTTCAAACTTGGAGACATGGCTCCCTCTTACACCAAGCTAATAACTTCTAGTCATCATCCTTGAAGTTTTGTTCTATAATATCCTGGGTGCCTTCTTGAGTTCGAATATGTATTTCTTTATTTCTTCATACTCGATCAACCTTCTCCCTTTGCATCTATAAGAATGGTACTGGAGAAACCTATTGTTACCTACATCTCATCCACTATATCTGAGTATCCATCTTTTTCTTCATCTTGAATATTTCTAATCTACATCTTTAGGAGCCTCCTACTCCTATATGAATATCAGATATTTTCTGGTCTTCACTGACTGTCACCATATCATATGTTCTTGTCGTGTTGTCTAAATTCTGCAATTCACGGCATAAGTTATTTCTTCCGAGACTTGTAAACTTACTTACAGTATGCTTTCTTTGTCACTCTCATGAGTGATCATACATGAAATAAATATGTTATCTCTTTCTTCATCCTCTTCTTTGATACTTCCTTCATAAGTCTTCATAGACACTGAAGTAAAACGATGTTAATTAACATTCTCACAAAAGTCTAACTTGTAATGATGAAGTATTGAAGTAAACAAGATACTAGAAATAAACATGAATACTTATCTTTTGTTTTTGTGTGGGGAGGATTCACCGACTCCACCATTTTCTATCTTTCTTCAAATCAATTATCTTCAACTTAAAGTGCATAATCCTTAATTTATGCTAAAGCTTTCTTTGAGGGAGGAGATTCCTCTTCCTCTACCACATGTGCTTAATGTTTTCTTTTCCCTTTTCCTTGAGGACAGTCATAGGAAAAGTGTCCCAACTTTTGATAGTTGTAGCATCTGATCTTTGAAACATCTTTCTTCTTGTCTGGAACTCTTACAGAGTTAGCTTATTTATTGTTCTTTCTGAAGGAACTTCTTTTGTTCTTTTGAACTATAAGAGCTTCCTCTTCATCAACAATTAATCTCTTATGTTGGTCTTCAAGTCTAGATTCTTTGTGTGTACAATCTTCCTATAATTTATCAAACTTGGGTAACTTGCTTATTGCAGACACTCCTTGTACAAAAAGAATCCAAAATGTTGGAAACCCATTTAGGGTTATGGTTACAAGCTCATTGTCACTAATGACATCTCCAATAGATGCAAGTTGATCTCTGATCTGAGAAACTCTCATAAGGTAGGATGTGACAGATTCTGAGTTGTCCATCTTCATATTACAAAGCTGATTTCTTGAGGTAATATTTCGACTGATGTCTTTGCTTTCATATAACCTGCTAAGTGCTTCATACATTTTCCTTGCTATCTGTAGTTCATATATATGAGGGATCAAGTGATCCTTTACTGAATCTGACACGATTCTCTTTTCTTTCTTTTCATTCTTCTTATGCTTGGTCTTTTTCTCTGCTTCATCTGGTTCTGGTACACCTACTATAACATGTTCTAGGAGATCATTCTCATCTAGAATCATCTACAACCTATGCTTCCAAGATCTGAAGTTTCTAGATCCTTCCAGCTTGTCTTCTACCCTCATGTTGGTAGCCATTGTTTCTTACAGTAGAAACCCTAGCCCTTCGAACTATAGAAATACTAAAAGAATCAAATTTCTTGGATCTAGAAAATGAACTCACAAAAAGATGCGTTGGACTGAGGTGAGTATGCTGGTACAGTCAGATTTCTGAAAATCCAAATTTTACCCCTTCAAACTTGATTTGCGGATTTCTGGACTGGTGCTTCTGGTTTTCTAGTACTTCTAGTACTCTGGTTTTCTGGTACTTCTGATACTTTGTGAAAACTAGGGTTTCACTTTCTGGGAGATCTAGCCACTGAAAATGTGCACTAAAGATGCCAAAATGTTCCTTCATGTAGGGCACACCTTTCTAGATGGATTTGGGGTTGAAAACCTTCTTCAATAAAAATCCTTAATTTTCATGTACGACAACAGGGACGTTTTTCTTTTTCTTGTGAAAGATACTCTCTTCATCTTAGCTTTGATACCATGTTAAATTCTCTTCTATTATTAGGTTATTTTCAATTTACTAGATAACAATAGCATAGACAGGATCATTGAGAGAAACACAATCAAAAGAGTACACAAGCATTTATCCTGGGAAACCCACAAGGGGAAGAAAACCCAACAAAACTTCCTTAATATAGATAGCCAATACAATGCCAAGATAATGAACTAGACAACAAATAATATCCAACACTGAGAAACACACCTCTCTCTCTTCCTTCTTCCGACAACCGGCAACTGCAGCTTCCTTCAAAACTTGCACACTAGATGAGTGAGCTGAGTGTGTGTTCAAATGAGGCATTGGCCTCTCTTATTTATACAATTATGGCACGTGTGGAAGTGTCTCTTCACTGGTAGGGCCAACTTATTCTTCTGGGTGGTTATAACCACCTTTAATATATTCTGGGGCCTCTTTAATATATTATGGGGATGACTTCTTATTTAGCCTATTACAATTAGGGTTTGACCAATCCGCAAAATGGGATTTGGTCAATTACAATGACTGACATGATCAATCCACAAAAGGGGATTGATCTAATCAATAATAAATATATTTTATCTTTATCCACAAAAGGAGATAAGAATATTCTTTGCAGTTACACAATATTTTAGCAGTTCTTTCTTTCAACAACTCCATTCTGTTGAGGTGTCCTAGCAACGAAGAATTGTCTTTCTATTCCATGACTGCTATAGTAGTCCATAAATTCCTTTGAAGTGAACTCTCCACCATTATCAAATCTCAAACATTTGATTCTTGAATCCATCTCATTTTCAACCATTTCATTGTAGATCTTGAAGTTTTCAAAAGCTTCTGACTTGTTCTTGAGAAAGCAAACTGCAGTCATTCTTGTATAATAATCAACTAATAACATAAAGTATTTTTCACCTTTTAAGCCCTTTGTTGTAGTTGGTCCTACTAGATCAGTGTGCACAATTTCTGGTGGTCTTGTTGTTGAATATTCATTTGATTTGAACCTGGTATTTGTTTGCTTTCCTTGTTGACAATTCTTGCATAAAGTGTTGGTTGGTTTTGTGATCTGGGGCATTTCTCTCACTGCTTCTCTTTTGTTGACTTTGACAAGGTTATCAAAATGCATGTGACCCATTCATCTATTCCATAGCCAACTTTCATCTTCATTTCCTAGACAATACTTTTCATTTCCAATTTCACTTAACACATATATGTTGTTTGAATTTCTTGCTGCTGTACCGACCAATTTCCCTAAACCTTCTTTTATTATATCACACTTTTCTAAATCAAAAGTAAGTTTATGACCTTGGTCACACATTTCACTCACACTTAGAATATTTTGTTTCATATCTTCTACCAGTAGAACATTTTGTACATTTTCATTCTTGTTCCCAATTCGAACATGTGTCTTCTCCAATGATTTTGGATGAATTATCATTTCCGAAGGAGACTGATCCATTTTTTCTTTTTCGTAATGTAAGAAATTTGTGTTTATCCCCTTTTACGTGTTTTGAAAATCCACTGTCAACATACCAACCGTGTTTCTACTTCTTAGCTTGTAGAGTGACTGTGCATTCTTCATTGTTATATTGATCTTACTTTCTTATCCATGTCATTTTTTGAGGTTCTTGTCTATGACTATTGTTATTCTATTGAGGTTCTTTAGGAGGGACTATCATTCTACAATCCTTGGCCATGTGTCTAAAATTGTTACATTTGTAACATTCCACTTCGGTGCTCAAAGATTCAAACCTATTGTAACTTCTTCTTTGTGTGTCACTAGGTCTCCTTGAATAATCCCTTTGTGTATAACTCTCAAAGTTTTTACTGTTCCTTTTGTTAGCTATGCAATTCATAGCTTTATGTCCAAAATTATTACATGCGTAACATAAACCAAAAAATATAGTTTGATACCTGGGAGTTGAAGATCTTCTGAAAAGAGGTGCTCTTATGAATCCTTCTTCTTCTTGAGGCCTATATGTCTGTTGTTGATTCTGAAATCCGAATCTTCTTGGTGGAGGAGTGTTCATGTAATCTTCCTTGTATATCTTCCTATCCTCTTTGATTGTTTTTGCATAGCTCTTTGGATTTGTTTCTTGTTATGTGGTTTTGGACCTTAATCCATTTTTTGTCTGATTGTATCCAAGTCTGGACTTGTCAAGATGAGATTTTTGACTGTTGATAATGTCATCCAAAACTTTTGAGCTATTCTGCATATTTTTATTTTGAATATCCTTTCTAAGTGTGACAACCTCTGCTTCCAAGTTTCCAATGATCTTGTCTTTTCTTCTAGTTGTTCTTTGAGTGCTTCTTCAATTCTTTTATATTCTTCTATTTGAACCTTCAATTTTGTGATCATTTCTTCTAGTTCTCGAGTGTCCTTTTTCTTGTCTAGTTCTGCTTGTAGTTTTTTGTTTTTCTTCTTTTCTCTTCTAATAACTTCTATGGAACACATAAATTTTTCTCGATATTCAACTTCTGTCTCTTCAATTTCTTCTTCGACTTCTTCACATTATTCTTCATCTTCTTCATATTCTTCTTCAGAGTCTTCTTTGTGAGAATCTTTTACTGCCATGAATAGAAATCTTCCTGTCTCATTGTCACTGACTTCATCTTCATCTAATGATATTTTTTCTTGAAAACTTTCTTTGTAGCTCTTTTGCCTTTATATGTGTGTTTTCCTTTTGAGTAACCTTCATCATTTCTCTTTTTCTTATGAGGAAATTTGTTAGAAAAATGACCAATACCATCACAATTAAAACAAATTAAAGGGAGCTTACCTCTATACCTATCGTTGGGTTCCTTGTTCAGTATTTTGACGAAGTTGGTCACTTCTTCATCATCTTCTGAGGCATCACTACTACTGCTATATTCTTCTTGTTCTTTTTTCTTTTGCTTTGATCTTTTGGATGCCTTGAAGGATGCTTCTTTTACATCTGAATTTTCCTACTCAGTTCTCATTTCATATGCTATGAAGATTCCATGCAGTTCATCCATGCTTATTGAGTCTAGATCCGATCTTTCTTCTAGTGTTGATATCTTAGGGTTGAATCTCGTAGGAAGAGATCTTATTATCTTTTTAACAATTACAGATTCTTCAATTTCTTCTCCCAATCCTATGATTGTATTCATTGTTTCATTGACTCGTAAGAAGTAGGTTGTGCTATCTTCATCTTCCTTCATTTTTAGTTGTTCAAACTGACCTCTGTAAGTTTGAATCTTTTCTGCTTTGACTTTTGTATCTCCTTCATAAATATTTTGAAGCTTGTCCCAAATATATTTAGTGGATTTACAATGTGCAACTTTGGTGAATACTGTATCACTGAGACCATTCAAAAGTGAATTTGTGGCTTTGGAATTATTCTCACCGAGTTTTACTACTTTGTCATTTGTTGGTGGAACTGCTGATGTTGTGTATCCATCTACAATTTATTGCCAAACTTGAAATCCTTGTGCTTGTATATATGTCCTCATCCTTATGCTCCAAAAAGCATACTTATGTCCCTAAAACTATGGTATTCCATTTTTATATGATCTGGTACTCTCCATGATCTACCTTTTAGTGGTTAAACTAATTTCTAAAGGAACCTGCTCTGATACCAATTGTTGGATTACTGAGAGGGGGGTGAATCAGTAATAGAGAAATTTAATTCTTTTTAACCATATAATCCAAGTGTTATATCAATGAAGCATTATCATCCAATAACTATAGAGTAAATAACTAATGAAAAAATGAACAAACATACACATACACAGTACACCGTTGTTTTACGTGAAAACCAAAATCCAAAGAAAAACACAAAATTCTTTTTCTTATATGTCTTGAAGAATTACATTCATTGGAAGCACCAACTTCCTTTTTTTTCTAGCTGCAATTGGAAGGAGGCTCCAACCCCCTAGTTTATCAGGTTACAACCTGAGGGAAGCTCAAAATCCCCAATTATCTGGCTATAGCCAGAAGGAGGCTACAACCCCCTATGTTCTTCGTCTACAACCGGAAGGTGGCTACAACCACCTGTCCTTGCCCCATCTTGCCACCCTGAAGTAGAAGTAGAATGATGGAACCACTGCCAACCTGTCATTATGAGATATACCGTTGTAAACATGTACCATTAAATATGAACCATGCATCCACCTGTACCTCAACCTGTAATCAATCTGTATCATAAACAAGTGCATCAACCATGCACCAACCTGTACCAAATAACCTGTAATCAAACTGTACCATAAACAAGTGCATCCAACCATGTACCAAGTATGTACCAATCATGTGTCAAGTACTCATCAACTATGACTTATCAATATGTACCAATATCATCAACTATACACCCCATGTATGTGCCAACTCATCAACTACTTGTCTCAACCATGTACTCAACCTGTACCTCAACCAAAAAACCTCATCAATTTAATCATCCAAAACTGATTTGTAGCTATGTAATAGAACTTTTGTATATGATAACATTCCTACAAACCTTGCCCAAAGGGGTTGGATCCAATGGTGGAAAGCGAGGAGTTTTTCACCATTGGGAAAGGTTCAATTCTTGTGAGGGATTTACCTGGAGCCATGGGGACACCTTGAGGTAGTGGTCGAATGTGTGGTTGCACCCAGAGATACTATAATAAATGGTATCATGACCCGTGCACACATAAGTGGATCAAAGCCCACCCCCATGTCTTTCAACCTAAGATTAGCCAGTTCTTTTGTTTTGTGGTTGATCTTGCTGCCAGCAGTGCTTCTCTCAATGGTTCTGGCTCAATGGTGGTGTCTCCCACTTTGAAGGTTTGAAGGTCGTGACCTCCTTCTTCGGTGGCCCTGATGCGAATCTGAATGTTGACCCTGTGCGTTATTTGGGAGCCTACTGTCCTCCTTCCTCTGGAAAATTGGGGCCACAGATCGACGCTTTTAGAGCATCCCTCCTGCGCTTCGCCTGCGTTTCTTCTTGTTTGCTGGTGGTCGTCCCCCTTCTACGATGGCCCCAGTTCCGATAGACGAGATGGAAAAAGATCCTTTGGAAGCATTTAAAGCATTAGTCCGCTCGGCAAGACCTAAATCCAAGCCTTCTCTCTCGTCCAAGTTTGTTAAGAAGATGGAGGAGATCCCTTCTCTGGAGCTATCTCCAGAGGAGCCGTGCACTCTTTCCCTCCATCTAGTAGAAAAGGCCCTCATCGGAAAGTTTACGGGGTTATGGCCTAGCCCCAGAACAATGGAGGCATGGATGGATGATCACTGGAAGTTGTTGATACAGGGAAAGGTTGATCTGTGTGCAGTAGGCAGGGGTTTTTTTGTCTTCAGTTTCTCGAGGAAAGAGGACCGTGATCTAGTTTTCAGATCTGGACCCTATTTCATGGGGTCGAGAGGGATGTTCTTATCCCCCTGGAATCTTGACTTAAATCCTGGAGTCGAGATCACCGCATCCCCTATTTGGGTTAGGTTGCCTCATCTTCCCTTGTATCTCTGGGGGGAAAGATCTCTGGAGGACATTGGAAATAAGCTTGGGTGTTTCCTGGACAGGGTGGAGCCGAAAGGGGACCATTTTACCTGTGCTCGTATTTGTGTTGAGGTTAACCTCGAGAAAGGACTACCGGAAGCCATTAAGCTCTCTGTGGGGGAATGGTTCCATGTCCAAGAGCTAGACTACGAGCAGATTCCTTTTAAGTGCCTCTGGTGCCATGCTTACGGTCATTTCGCAAAAAGCTGCCCCAAAGCCTCTAAGAAGTCGATACCAAACAAAGAAGATGACTTTCAGCCAGTTTCTAACCGACGAAGGCAACCAAGGGGAAAAGATCCACTATCCCAGGCTCCGAAGGTCACTCATTCAGCAAAGGAAACTCTAGAAAATAAAAAAAACTTTGATGCGTTGAAGGAAGATGAAGCCCTAGATTCAGAAGCAACAGAAGTTAAGGAAGATCCTCTGGCTGATGAAAGCCTTCCGGATTCCACCCCCCCAGATTCAGTAGAAGTGAGAGAAATTTGGGCTTCAGATCCGGAACCCTCTGCCTCTGTAGGTCTGGGTGTTTCAGTCCCCTCTAGCGGCTCTATGGAAACTTCTGAACCTAAAGACAAGTCAGTTCCGTCACCACCCCTTACCCGAGGGTGAAGGACCAATAAAGCTCGCAGAGAAAAGGAGGCGACCTCCAACATTTCTTTAGGTTCTCAGAAAAAGTTGGATCCCTACTTTAAGGGAAAATTTTATCCCCCACGGCTTAATGATTTTCTTCTGTCTTCTACTATGCTCACAGTTTGTGAGAATTTACTCATGTATGCATTTTTTGTCATTTTCTCGAATTAGCTCAAGAAGCAGATGGGATTGGTCTCCCAAGACATTCACAAGAAGGTTGGCAGCACTGTTAGAGGTCACCAACCTTCTTCAGATCTGTAACTTTCTGATTCTGGCTTGCTAGAATGCCACTTAATACAACATAATCGTTCTTGTCAAAAGAAAACATTCCTACAAACCTTCCTTAACTTCAACAACAAGAGACTAGAATTTTCATCAAACTTTTCTTTAGTCTCACATGCCTAGTTTTGGATTAGTCAATAACCCTAACTTGAAGTAATCATAACTTTGTACATGTATTGTATAAAGATATGAAACCGATACATAATTTTCTTCAATGTTTTTTATGCAACTCGTCCAGCTTTCACTACTTGGAACCTCTTAGAAAATAAGTTATAGAAAAAATGGCATGCCTTGCTGAATTATAGTTTATTCTAGAGAGAGAACTTGTAGAGCGTGCCCCACACAACATGTTTTTTTAATTGATATGAAACTATTACACAGAATACTAAAGATGGTACCCTAACCAACACATTGGGTTTCACTAAATTTGGATCTGTTATGAAGAGGTTATGACATTTTTACCCGAAACACCTGTTTTTGACTAGTTTCAAGACTAGCCACAAACCCCATTTTCCATGGAGTGTAACTCCAAAAATGAAATGACCCACAAGATGATTTTTTTACCACAGATACTTGGATATGTTTTCTCAATGACATAGAAATTTCACGGTTAGAATCATTATATAAAAAATGTTATAGTGAAAATGGTGAGATGACCTGTAAATAACATACCTTAGAAAGAACCATCAAAAGAATTTATCCTTCCTTGCATTTCAGCCTTGTTTTCTTCACCTTACCTAAAAATTCTGGCTTATATATCCTTGGTTACCTCAGACACCTATGGATATTCAATATTCTCAAGTGTGATTAAAATGAGAGAGCCTTTCCTATTATTTATACTGTCCAAGTAGCTTCCTTAAAAACATCTTCTAGGTCACTTGGCCCCACTTTCCTTATTTTAGGGTTAACCCAATTCTAATTTATCCATTAAATTCATTATTGAAATAATTTATTTTGTATTCACTTTGAATTATAATACACTCATTACTTCACTTTATTATTTACCTTTTAAAATCTCTTAAACCACTTTGACTACTTTGACCTTTTGGGGTTTCTGGATGACATATGAGGGTCCTCCAACTTTGTAAGGCCATAACTCTCAAACCGTGAGTATTTATGTGACGTTCAACATACCACCAGAAATGTAATGACATGTAATATCCATATAGAATATTATTATCTAAAAATATATTATAACTCATATTGCTATCCATCAAACAAAATTGGGTCCATTACCCAAACCTGGGGTCTCCAATTTTTCATGGCCATAACTCTCCAACCATGAGGAGTTATGCGACGTTCCACATAACACAAGAAATGAAATGACAAGAACTATCCATCTAGGATAGTTTACCTAACAAATTCATTGACCTTCATCTCATTATTCCACAATTAAGCATGGTCTCTCTTACTTCACAAAGTGTCTTCTCGTGAGGGATTTCACCATAAGGGGACCACTTCCATATTTACTTCTTATCAACCATGACAAGACAATAATGAGTCATATTTACATTAAACAATATTGGGTCCATTACCCTAACCTTTGTGTTGTGGGGCTTTCTTCAAGGGTTGACATCAATGACAACCAACCTCAATCAACAATCTCCTCTTTTGTCATTGATGGCAACAATATGATGTAATACTAAAATCATATCACTCATGCTCCCCCTAGAACCATGCCTATGTCCTCTGTATCTGATAAATTTGACTCTATCCTCTGCATCTGATAAATCTGCTCCCCCTAGAACCATGCCTATGTCCTCTGCATCTAATAAATCTCTCCCCCTTTGTCATCAATGGCAAAGGTATCTTTCCATCCAGGGCTGCTCCCCCTAACTGAACTATCCTCTTATGTTGCTTCCTCATGTACATATAAGAAATATAAGATAAACATTAAAAAAGAATTCATTTTGGAGTATAAATAACTCCAAGTCTTTGGAGAAGATATTCAAAGGCTTCCCGTGGAAGTGGTTTTGTAAAGATGTATTCCACTTGTTCTTTTTTTCCCACATACTCAACTCTAATGTTCTTTTTTGCAACCTGTTCCCGTAGAAAGTGATACATGATTGGAATGTGCTTCATCTTGAAGTGCATCACCAAGTTTTTTGAGATACTGATGGAACTTGTATTATCACAATATATTGGAATGGGCTCATCATACTCAACCTGTATATCTGTCAAAGTTTGTTTCATCTAAAGAACATGTGTACAACATGTTGTTGTTGCAATATACTCTGCCTCGGCTATAGATAGCTTAGCCATGATTGTTTCTTGCTTAGACATGATAGCGTTGAACCTTGAACCATTATCCACACAATATCCTGCTATCAAAGGAACTAAGGATAGTTCAAAATAAACACCTGAGAAATCTTCCAAATCCAAAGAAACTCAAGAGTTATTACACAGATTCAAAAAGACTGTTTCCAACAATATCGATAATAAGATGATTTTACTCTTTGAATTATGGGAGATGACTGATTGAGCTTATTTTCTTATGGAAATGATTAATTCCTTGGGATAATCCTTCACAACTAAACTTCAAAAGGGAAGTAGGTTTAATGAAAGATTTGTTTGTACATTCTCAAGAAAACTTGTCAATATGAATAAGCATAAAAGACAAAAACAAAATATTTCATTGAATAATAGGTTAATGAAAATCCCTGGTGGATGGAATGGTAGAATTGAAGTACTATGGCAGTTAATTGCAACCTATGATATATTGGAGAAAAGAAGAAGACAATGTTTTTTAAGATAGTTTATGATGTGAAAGTATTAGAGGGACCTATTCAAACATCAGGAATTAATGGTTCATCACACATCTCTTGGGTTCATATGATTGAGAGGTTGACCAACATCTGGATACAGTTGGTTGGATGATCGTCCTACACACTACACCAGTTGGTCAAGTACATTCCTATCGGTCGAAAAGTCAACCAACAGTCAAATATAGTCGAGTAGTGGATCGACCAGTCCAACAATCAACTACGAGTTAGATGCGTAGGTGTTCAAGTCGAGCATTCTTATCGAGCCGACTCGACATCATGAATTTGGTTAAGTAAACTCTAATAACTGACGGTTACATGTAGACAACATCTTTTAGATTTTATGGAATTTGGTTAGATCTTGAGGCTATAAAAAGTAGACCCCTTGGGTCATTATCAGCATGGCGATTGTGCAATAGATCATGCAGATCAATATGTGAAACATGCACTGTGATGTTCTAATCACAGTGCACTCTACTTAAGTGTTGTAACAATGCCTTTAGACACCAACCTTTATCTTCGATTTTTTTTTCTTCTTTTCGATTATCTACAATATTGTGTTTTCTGTTTCATGTCGTGTTCCATTGTATTCCCTGAGATGGTATCAGATCTGACGGTTTAAAACCTTGAAGTGTTATTTGTAAGCCTTGTTAAGTTGAACCTATTGTGTGACTGACTCTGGGTTGATGGTTTTTTTATTGGAACTTGTTGAAACATACCTATTTTTTTCTAGATATCGAAGATGGATTCGAAGATTGATCCTATTGTCTGAACATATCAAATTTTGTAGTATGGGAACCAGATATGGAAACCCTACTGAAGAGAAAAGAATCGTGGTAGTATACAAAGGTTGTGATTCCAGATCTAATAGATGATCAAGCAAAGTAAACAAGTTACCAACTTAACAAGAACTCTCTAGAGTTCTCATTTTTTTAAAGTGGCTATTTTTACCCCTAAATCAAAAGGTGGTGCTACCGGTAGCACCCTTTTTTATGATGGTTAAAATTCAAAATCGTCATGTTGACAACTGATGTCATTGTGGACAAAGACTGAAAATTTACCCTTGAATCAAAAAGTGATGGTACCAGTAGCACTAGGTTTGTTTTTAGTTAAAATTATAACTTAATTGAAATTGTGGCCTCGAAAATTAGTACCATCGTCAATAAACAACTAAAACTATGCTAATAAACAACTAAAACAACGGGTTGTTCGGCACTCCTGAAGGAGGTATTATTAAGGTAATTTTAATTATCATCAAATTAGATGCCTATATATATTAATTAAGATATGTATTAAACTATATATAAGTTTTAAAAATATAAAAAACTTTAAAAATTATATATATATGAGCACTCCACCACCTATTCCAAAAACTCAGCCTAATAGGGGAGGCCCCCCAAAATCACCATAGAGATCATTTATGATTATATGGAATTAGTAGAAAAAAAGAGTGAAGAGACAGATGCCACAATACAAATAGAGTTAGAATCATTAGAAAAAAGGAGTGAAGAAAGAGACGTAAAACTCCAAATAGAGCTAGAGGCAATGATTGATAAAAATGTTAAAGATACCATTCAAACTCAAATAGAGGATAGATTCTTAGGGTTCAAGAGTGAATTGCAAACAATGAAGGATATGATTAAAGAAATGGAAAAACATAAACAATCAACCTAAGAAGGAGGGGTTGAAGAAAATCACAACTTGAGAGATAGGATTAAAGAGCTAGAAGAAAAACTAACCAACAATTTGACCCTTGATAATATGGAAAACAAATTGGATATCAAACCCATCAAAGAGAAAATTAATAATCTAATCAAACTGGACCATGAGCATAACAAAAGAGCCTTGAACCTCATAATTTTTGGTATAAAAGGAAAACAAGAGGATGATATGCTAGAAATAGTAAAAGAAGAATTAGATAATAAATCACAAATTGATAAAACTTACCTCATAGAAGCAAAGAGGCTAGGAAAAATAATTGATCACAAAGATAGGTTGATCTTTGTCAAAGTAAGTTGTAATGACCATAAATATAGCATACTTAGTAAATCTTTGAGCTTAAAAGGGCCAAGAATATTTATAAACGATGACCTCATTCCCGAAGACCAAGTTGAATTAAGGAAGGAAGTTCAAAAGGTAAAAGAAGCCAGGAAAGAAGGAAAATGGGAAATAATTAGAAATTGAAAAGCTATTGTTAGGGATAGAGACCAGAATGATAATAATAAATAGGAATTTGGGACACTCGTGATCCTTTTTGGGAACTGTGGTGGCTTTCCATGGCACAAAGGTCCTATGATAAGTTGGATCCCAAGTGATATTGATATTATCTGTCTAGTTGAAACCTGGGAACATGAGGAGTATAAGGTCCCTAACATAGAAGGATTTGTCTTGTTGTCGGCATGTAACAAAAAATCCCACCGTAGAGGGATAGGATGCATAGCTTGTTATGTTAGAAAGAGAATTTCTCCTCACATTGAACTTCATAAGATTTACCCTCTTAATTAGTACATTTGGATATAAATTTCATACACCAATGCTAAGAATATGTATATAGAAATTTGTTATTTTGCACCTATTAATTCTACTTTTTATAAGAAAACAATCTATATAACAATTGTCCCTATAATAATTTAGAACAAGATATTTATAGTTTGGAAAATGAAGGTAATATCCTCCTGCTAGGATACTTTAATGCTAGGACTGCAACTAAACAAGATACTATTTTAAGTATTGATTCCAACCATAATCCTTTATGTCTAGAGGAGGACCTTGTTTTCTCTAACAGCTACAAAAGAATCTTTGAAGACCTAATTGAGAATTTGTTTGGTACTGAGTTGGTCAAGCTCTGTCACTCTCAAGACCTAATAATTTGCAATGGAGTAATGAAGTGATCAAACTCCAACCAAATGACTTGTATTCATGAGCTAGGTAGTAGTGTTGTAGATTATGTGATACACGATATCCCCATTTCCAACCAACTAACAACTTTTGACCTTTTAAATGACCATGAGGCTGACTATGATCATAAATCTTTAACACTAACTCTAAACTTTTCCATGAAAAGGAGTGCCATTGAAGAGAATTATGATAATCAAAGAAATATTTGCATTGACAAAAGTAAAGTTGACATTTTATTAAAGGATTTAAATAGTAAATTAAATCTCCTACTTATAAGGACAACATTGAAGAACTCTATCATAATTTTACAACTACCCGTTCCACTTGTATTAACAAGTTCTCTTCCGAGGTGTCCTATAAAAAGAATAATAGAACGACCAACCCTTGGTATGATAAAGAATGTAAAATTTCTAGGAAAGCCATTAGGGATGCTTCTAATGAGTTCTTAAAACTCGATAAGATCAATACATACAAATACCTAATTAAAAGTAAAAAAAGGTACAATATCAATAAAAGGCAAGAGCAACTTTCTCAACTATATAAGTTGGATCCTAAGAAGTTTTGGAGCCAAATTCTAAACTGCAATACTAAAGAAAATAATAGGATTCCCTTAAGGGACTGGAATTCCTACCTTAAAACTATTTACGAGTTCCCTAATGTCATGGACACCATTCCTATTGTCCCTACAAAGGAAGAAGTTTTTTCTTTAGATGACATAGAGTTCAGGGTTAAGCAGCTTGAAAATGGGAAAGCTAAGGACATTGAAGGCTACCAAGATAAAA
>ML796652.1:247518-261374 GCA_009831015.1 Picea engelmannii
GACTAAGTCAATGAAAGCCACATCATGCAGTTGCAGAAAGAGTTTATCTCTCTTGATCCTCATTCTTTTGATACAATGGAGGAATATTTGGTTCATGTCAAAGAAATCTAGTTCAAATTAGGTGAAAGTGGGTAGAAATATCAAAAGAATGAAGTAAAACGCATCGAGGTAGTCCTAATGAACTTGAGAAAACTATTTGACGCATTCATGTCCACTTTTCGCACCAACTGGTGTTTCTATGGTCTTTTGATTATTGATCAACACAGACTACTTGAACACTTGGTGGTAAACATGAGGCTCACTTGCTCAAGGGAAAGGTAAAAATGGATCGTAGGGATAGAGTACGATTTGACACTAGTATAAAATGAGAGATAAGTGACCAGGCGACCAAAACATTTGGTCACCACAGTTTTTTCAAGGGATAATTGACCAAAATTGATAAATTTTAAGTGAGCTAACTAAAAAAGACCAAGATAAAAGACCAATTTTGTCACGGGATAAGAACTAAACTAAAAAAGACCAAGATAAATGACCAAATTAATGACCACAAGTCAAGCTATAAATGACCAAACTAAATATGACCACATTTTTGGTCGTGTGATAAGAGACAAAAAATTAGCCACCAATGATCACTAAATCAAAGTGGTCATTTATATGCATATTTTGGTCATTTTGTTGGTCACTTATCTTTTATTTTGTACTAGTGTGATGACTCTACATAGAATCCTGCATACCACGACCAAAATCCTCAGAGACAAACATATGCCCCCCAGTGAATTCAAAAAAAGAAGACATGTTGGTATTGTGGAAATAATGGACATGTGGAGAAAGTTTGCTATAAAAAGAAATATGATTTAGAGGAGAAGGTTAAATGCCTTGAAGGAGATGTATATAGTGTATGTTTACTCAATGATAATTTTACCTTCCAAGTTGAGACTTCTCATGTCTTGTTGTCTCGTTTTGCATAGAACAAATGTGTAGTTGACTCTGGGTGCACTCATCACATGGCTAAGGATGCCTCCTTTTTCATGTGATTGAATGAAGCTAAGGAGAGGAAAATCTATGTTGTTGATGATTTTTCTTTGGATGTTGTTGGTTAGGGTGATTTTGCTTGTTGACATGGGAAAATGTTCGATGTCTATCATGTGCCAAACCTCAGTGAAAATATTTTGTATGTTGATTAGTTGACACAAACATGACATATTGTGGAATTTTGGTCAGATCATTTCTATGTTCATGATTTGAGGAAAGGAGAGTCGATTGTCACTGGAAGGATTCTCAACCTGATGGAAATTTTGAAACAATTTTGTGACACAACTTGACCTGACACTAAACCAACTGCACTTTTTTCTCATGGTGACAAGAGAATTTGAATCTAGCCTGAGTGACTTGGACATATAAATTTCCAAAGCATACAAGCATTGGAAACTCAATACGTGGTTGTTGGTTTACCAAAGGTGTTTCCCCCTGAAGGAGTCTATAAGGGTTGTGTTCCTTAGAAGAATCATCAGAAAACATTCAAATCTAGCAAAGCATGGTGAGCATGGAACCTACTGGAACTAGCTCACAGTGATGTATGTTTCAACAATCTACCTTCATTGGAAGGTGCAAGGTATATTTTAACCTTTATTAATGATTTTTATTTCTTTATATGGGTTTTTTTCCTAAAGAATAAGAACCTTGTCTTTGAAAAGTTCAAGGAGATTTGGGCCTTTACTGAAAAGCAATGTGGTTGACCCATAAAGTGCTTGAGATGAGACAATGGTGGTGAGTATGTCAATCAACCCTTTAAATAATACCTGTGTCGATATAGTATTGAATGGAAATGATCAGTTCCTCACAAACCTCAACAAAATGTTGTCGCAAAATGAAATAATTGAACATTAGTTGAAATGGCTATATGTCTTTTGTAAGCTAAGGATCATCCTCCTCTCTTCTAGGATGAAGTAGTGTACTGTGCAAATTATCTACTCAATAACATCTCTACTTGATTTGTTCTTTCCATGAATCTAGTCGATCGATGGTATGGGAAGAAGTATTCATTCGGCCACCTCTGTGTGTTTGGATGTGTTTATTGGGCTCACATTCTTGATTATTGCAGAAAGAAGATGGATGCAAAGATTCATGCTCACATCATGATGGGCTACTCTGAAGAATAGAAATCCTATCGATTGTTTGACCCTGTCAAACAACAAATCATTATCATATGAAATGTGTGGTTTGATGAGAATTCTTATGGAATTATGTTTTTGAATTCCTCCTATGGGTTGTCTACGAAACCGACTCTCTTGTTACATACTTCAGTCCTTCGACTGGATAGTCAAACATTCTTTTTGTTTTAACTAGATTGTTGAACTACAATTCAACTAGTCTATCATCCTCTATTTTGAATGGTCTTCCACAAGAAGACCCTCTGACTTCTAATAAACCTACTGAAGTGAATCGTAGTTTACCTATTTCTTATCTACCCAAATGGTTTTCCAACACAATTGAATCAACTAGAGTCGATGTTGGAGATGCCTCCTCTGGACAATAAACTCAAAATCAAAAGCAAAATTCTAGAGTTTCCTTAATGACTTGTGTACTTGAAACCTATGATCCTGTTACCTACTCAGATGTTGAAGGATGACTTGAATGGGAGAAGTCTAAGTAGACATAAATTGATTCTTTTTTGAAGAATCATACATGGGAGTTAGTTCCTCAATCGTAAGGAAAGAACATTGTGAAGTATCGATGGGTCTACCAGAGAAAATTTACCTTTGAAGGTGTTGTTGAGTGACATAAGTCATTCCTTGTTGTGAAAGGATTTTGTCCATGTGCTATTTTTCCACTCAAATTTTCAAAAAAATTCACCACCTCCGTCAAGCTCCCATCACCTAAATCCTTCACTCAACTGATCATCCAAAATATTCATGTCCTCCATGAGTAAAAAATTTGGCGAATATCCCAAACCTATCCCTAGCCTTAATTCTTATCTAAATCCCTTAGTTCCATCACTTCATTCTTTTTTACCCTTATTTTCATATTCTCGTTGAAAATAAAAAATATTCCTTTTATTAAGCACTGTTATCCTATCCACAAAGTCATGTGTTAAGCCTTATATGCCCAAAGTCCTTATAAAATAGAAAAAAGGGGTTTATTAATATTAATATAAATATTTTTATATTAAAATATTTATATTAATATTTAATCCAATATTTAATTTATGGAATCACATCAAACCATGGGAACGAATCTCAATTTATAATGTGGAAAATTCAAAGGTTGGATGGAGGGCGCACATACATATCGAGGATTGAAGTGGCAAGGAGGTTAATTATGTGAAGGCGGGTTGGGGAAAACTACCGTGGTTTATTTGGTGGACACGTGTTTTTACGTGGAGCACATTGGAGGTAAAATAAGTTTGGATTAAACCACTCCAGCCCAAGCCCGATGTAATAAATGCACCATTTATCATATGTTTAATGTGAATTTCAACAACAAGTATGGAATTTCTAACAAATGAAATTCCTCCTCACGGTGAAGAGGTTTTAAGGAGGTAAGATTTAAGTTTTACAAATTAAAAAAATTAATGTTTATTTCCATGAAAAATATGTAAATGGGAATATGCACGTGAATGAAGACTTGGATAATTCTTTATCCAAAGATTTACATGAGTAAGAGAAGAAGATAAAAGGTATTTTACCAAAGACGGTAAATTGGAAAAAACACACAATAAATGTTTTTCCATAGTGAAACCGTAAATTGGAAAAACATAACATGGTAAATGTTTTTCAAGTGAAATGGTAACAACAAATGTTTTTTACAGTGAAATGGTGAATTGGGAAAAACAAGACATGGTTTTAAAATAACCACATGCATGAATTAATTATGGAAATTTAATTCTACAGCATAGAAAATATTTGGGAATTATTTTTATTTCAAATATATTATTCCCAAATGTTTAATGAGAATATGCATAAATGCAATTATATTTGAAAGATTATGAGTGACATTTCAAAGAGAACGTGGCAGAGGAAGGAGCTGGAGCATCAGAGGAATCTGCAAGGATCATGACACGTTTTTTTTCTTCTGAAAACTGTCATTTGTAATCATTGTAGAAGCTGAAACGTTTCATTTTAGTTATTGTAACCGGTTGCACATTGAAGGAACTCAAATTGTATAAGTGTTAGAGGTTTTGAGTGTATTGAGGATGGGAAAAAGTGCAAGGGCACAATTCTAGTGGTTCTGGACTCTATTGCAATTTTTCTGGGACTGAATTGAATACATATGCAAAAGCATTTGGAACTGTTTATGAAAAGATTCTAATGGTTATGATATGAGTTTTGTCTTCCTTCATTGTTTTTATTTCCCATGTTCTTTTATTCCATTTTCATATTATTCTGTTTGAATTGGATAGTTAAAATCCCAGAATTCATCTCTTGATGCTCTTGGCTAAAACAATTTAAACTGTGTGTATTTCTTCCTAACTAATTCAGAATTCATTTTATTAATGATCTGATACAGTTACTTGTCTTTCCCCTTTCCTCTTACACTCTGCAAATCTCAATTTACAACTCGGATTCATTGCCTCATTTAGCCTTTATCCTCTAGAGAGTTCTACCAGCCAATGTTTTCATTCATTTTTAGAAATTTTAACTCCATAGCCCTGAGTGTTCCTCCCCTTATTGGCCGGAAAAGTTTATCAAAAACCCCCAAAACAAACCAAATATAGCCATTGATTATCAAAGAAATACCCAGTGACACGAGAGAGCCCTCTCTGAGTTGAGAAGGCTAGTGCCCAGCTCTGAAGTTGGTTGAAACAGTTACCTCTGTCATTTGTCTATCAACTGGACAAAATTTACAGAGTGCTAACATATGCCACTCTTTATCAATAACTCATCGGTAGTATTATTTATATTACTCATAGTTGACCTACCATTACCTTTGGTAACAATGTGGATTCTAATTTTATGCAGGACCCTAAAGAAAGAAACTATAAAGAAGTCAAAATAATTTCCTGTTATCTCAAAGGTACCACCCATTTTGGTATCAAGTATTGTCCAAGTTCAAATTCGTTGGTCAGCTTTCCTAACTCCCACTGGGATGGTGATAATCATAATCATAATTCCACTTATGGCTATGTGTTTCACTATAGCACTGGACCGTTGGTGTGGTTGTACAAGAAACATAAGGTAGTCTTTTTCTCGACTACAAAAGAAGAATATTGTGGTGTCGTTCAAGCATGTACTTAAGCAGTATGGATTCACTAACTTTTGGGAGAACTTGGTCTTCCTATTCAAACCTCAACTACAATATACTATGATAACGAGAGTTCTATACAGGTTGTTGACAATCATGTTTCCCATAGTAAGATGAAGCATGTTGAGCTCCATGACAACTATTTGAGATAGTTGGTTCATGAGAACATTTTTTCTGTTGAATATTTCAGAACAAATGATCAAGTTGTTGATATCTTCACCAAACATTTAGCCAAATCCATATTTATAAAGCTATGCACGATGCTTTGGATTCACGAAGCTAAAATTATGGGGGCTTTCATAATGATGTAATTTTACCTACTTAATCTCTAGAGAAGTGTTTGAATGGGGGGGTGTTGGAAAATCAAGCATTGATGCTTCATCACATATCTCCAAGGTGTAGTCAGTCGAGAGGTCAACCAACATCTAGATACATTCGGTTAAATGATCGATCAACACACTACACTAGTCGATCGAGTAGTCAACATGCATGTCATTTGGACAATCGACCAATAGTTGAAGATAGTCAGGTGGTGAATTGTCTATCCAAGAAATCGACTATGATTTGAACATGTAGAAGTTTGGGTCAATTTTTTTTGTTGAGCCGACTCGACAGTGAAAATTTGGTGGAGTCAACTCTAATAGCCAATGGTTACATGTGGACAAGATCTTCCAAATTCTATGGAAGTTGTATATATATTGAGGCTATAAAAACTAGACCCATTGGATCATTATCATCATGGATATTGGGCAATAGATCATGTGTATCAAGATGTACAACATGCATTTTGATGTTTTGATCACCATGCTTTCTTCTTAAGTGTTGTAATGGTATCTTTAGAAACCACCCTTTATCTTCTAAATTTTTTTCTTCTCTTCGATTATCTGTAGTACTATGTTTTATGTTTCATGTTGCATTCCACCCTATTCCCCAACAAGAGATTACCTTAAGACTAATATACTTTCAATCGATGAAAATTTGAAGTAGAACTTAATGTCACAAAAAAAAAAAAAAAACGGTTTGGAATTTGATAGAATCTCAAGCTTCCCTAAACCTGAGAAATGAAAGTGGCTCTCAAACTTTGTTAGTGATAATATAGGGCATAGTTTTTTCATTCGTTACCAACATGTAAATTTAAGTGGTATTGAGGATGAAATTTCTTCATTATGAGTGAAAGAGAAAATTATTGAAATACGTACCCAACCACCCATAGGCTAGCCATGCTACTTCAAAACTCACTTTTGAACTGATTTTAGATTCTCATAAATTTTTAAATTAATAAATATTCTTGGAATATTCACATGCAAAGGTCAAGACTCATGCTACAACATAAAACAAATGAATATAATTCCATACACAACAATAACCAACAAGCATGCAGATTATAAACATGAATCTCAAACATAATAAGTATTACACATAGAAAATAAATATATAGGTAAATGAAACCATCACAAAGAGCACTTATCTTTAATCAAATGAATCACCATCTGGCTACAGAACAAGGACGTTCCACCCAACCATAGACAATTTTGTTCCAAGTCTCAACAAAAATGCCACCCTTGAGCCAAGGCTATGAATCCAAAAGGACAGTTCCAGGGTGTCACTCAACTTCCCAAACTATCCAACGCTCAATCTCTCATAGGTTTCAACACACACATCAATACAAATGAAATGAGCTCTCTTCTATCCAGCCTGCACAACCCAAGATAATGGACCCCCTTCTCTGTCGCACAGTCCCTCAGGTTGTCGACATCCTTCCAGAGCTCCAGTGCATCTAGTCAAGAATCTTCATGATGGGACTCTCAGGATTCATAGATTTGAGAAAAAATTAACACATGCCAATGCATATCATACATGCAAACATTAATTCATGGATGGAATACACCAGCAGACATTGCAACCAACAAAACCATGGCTCCTCTCCAACAAATTGTTTTTCTTTCCAAAGCCAATATCAGAATGAATGAGGAATGATGAATGGGTGAAAGATTGAATGGAGAGAGAGAATATAATGAAAGGTGTGAACCTACAAACAACCCAAAGATGGGTTTATATATTTCTTGGAATTAAAAAACCGCATGGCCTTCCCCCGAGAAGCTCATGTAATTGATGTTCTCCATTAAAACAAATGGGTAAATAAAATATAAAATAAATACTTATCCCCTCAAGCCCCTTCTCTTGTGGAATCATATCCCCCTATAACTCTTGTCATTGTTTGTCTAGCATCCAATGATGTATTTATTATTAATAATGATCAAAACATTACATTTCCTAGCCACACTAGCCTTTTTATAATTGTTTAGGCACTCTTTCCTTTCATAAATTGACAAAATACATTATTTAATATGCGGGATCAAAACTGGGGTATTACATTCCCCTCCCCCTTATTTTGTCACTGTCCTCAATTTATATACAAAAAAAAAAAAAAAAATTATTAAAAAAGTTGCAGGTACTCTACCTGCATGGCATCTTCATTCTCTCAAGTAGAATCTTCAGGATCGTAGCAGGTCCACTAAAATTTTACCAACTCTATAACTTGAATCCAGAGAATTTTGATATTTATGTCCAATATGCACATTGGCTAAACCTGGAAGTCTCCCTCTATCTCTACATGAATCAGATGACAATTAGTAACATGGTTAGGATTATGTACATATTTTTTTAGAAAAGTAACATGAAATACATTATGCACATTCATGGAAGTAGGCAATTCAAGCATGTATGCAACTAGCCCTATTCTTTCCAATATCTCAAATGGACCACAGAATCTTGCTGGTAGCTTTGTACAACTATGCAACTTCAATGATCTCTTCTTAGGCTTCACTTTCAAAAGCACATGCTCCCCCACTTTAAATTCCCTAGTTGTCTTATTCTTATGTGCATGAATTTTCTGTCTATCTTGAGCTTCCTTTAAATTATGTTTAATTCTAACCATCCGGTCTTCCATATCCTTGAGAAATTCAGGCCCAAGTACCACTGTCTCTATTGGGTTGTTCCAACTCACTAGAGTATTGCATTTCCTACCATACAAAGATTCACATGGTCTCATTTTCAAGGAATCTTGATACACATTATTATAGGAAAACTCAACCAAGTGCAAGTAATCTTCCCACTTAGATGGCTTATCCATCACATACATTCTCAACATATCTCCAATTACTTTGTTGACTCTGTTTGTCTTCCCATCTGACTGTGGATGGTATGATGTGCTAAAGTTCATATTTGTACCAAATCCTTTAAAAAATCCCCTCCATAAATTTGAAGTAAACTTTGTGTCTATATCTGAAACAATTTCCTTAGGTATCCCATGCAACCTAGCAATCTCCTTCATGTAAATTTCTGCAACATTAGATGTTGTATGATTCATCTTTACAAGAACAAAATGAGTATCTTTTGTCAATTTATCAACCACTACCATTATTAAACCATATTACCTTGTTGTCCTCAACAATTTAGTTATAAAAACAATGGTTACCACTTCCCATTTTTTCTCTGGAATTGGTAATGGTTGTAGAAAACCAGTTGGGTGCCTATGCTCATCCTTCACTCTCTAACATTCCATACATCTGGCAATGTAATCTGCAACATATTTCTTCATTTTGGGCCAAAAGAATTGGCTTCTTACGGCTGCAATTTTTTTTTGGTATCCGGGATGTCCGACATACAAAACATTATGCATTTCGTTTAATACCAAATTCATAAGTTATCCAGAACTAGGAACATAAATTCTATTTTTATGCATAAGTAATCTATCTTCCTTCATCTCATATTCTTTAATTTTCTATTGTACATTTTCTTATTGTAAGTTTTATTTTACATGAAGGAAATTCTTATCTATAACAACAACATCTAAAAAAATTCTCTTTAAATTTGATTGATGCATACTAATCATTGTAGCATGCATGATATGTACTCTTCTATCATGTGCATCAACAACTTTATTTTATTTTCCTTTTATATGCTTGATTTCAAAATCATATTAACTTAAAAATTTCAGTCATCTCGTTTGTCTAACATTCAAAGTTGGTTGTTCAAAAAGATATTTCATACCACTATGGATTGTTTTTAATTAAAAACTCTTACCTATGAGATAATTCCTCCACATCTTCAATGCATGAACAATGGCAGCAAATTCTAAGTCAAGTGTGGCATAGTTCCTCTATTGTTATTTAAGATTTATGGACTCATAACCAATGACATGTCCATTTTGAGTGAGGACTCCACCAAGTCCTTTCTTGCATGCATATGTACATACCACAAAACTTTCATTTGGGTCAACAAAATTTAAAATAGGTGCACTAGTAAGTAATTCTTTCAACAAATTAAAATTCTCTTCACACTTAGTTGTCCATTCAAATTTAATTTCTTATTTAGCAAAGAAGTGATGGGATGAACAATATTAGAGAACCCTGCTATATATATTTTGTAGTAACCAATTAATCCCATAAAAGATATGAATTTTGAAACATTTCTAGGTCATAGCCATCCTCTAATGGCTTCAATCTTCTCTGGGTCTACCTCTATACCTTGTTTTGAAATAATGTGTCCCAATTAATGGATTTTTTCTTGGTAAAAAGAACACTTACTAATCTTGGAATACAAGTAATGTTCCCTCAACACTTGCAATACCAGTCTTAGGTGATGTCCATTCTCCTCCTCTGACTTAGAATAGATAAGTATGTATTCCAGGAATACTATGACAAATGTATCCAAATAATTTATGAATATGCCATTCATTAAGCACATAAAGACAACAGGTGCATTGGATAGTCCAAATGGGACCACTACAAATATTTCATAATGCTCATACCTGGTTCTAAAGGTTATCTTATTTATGTCTTCTTCTTTGATTCTTACGTGATGGTATCCTAATATCAAGTCTATCTTTGAAAATATATTTTCCCCTCTTAGTTGATCAAATAGGTCATCAATTATGGGTAGAGGATATGTTTTCTTCACAATGGATTTATTCAGTTGTCGAAATTCAATGCATAGCCTCAATTTTCCATCCTTTTTTTTTACAAAGGGTCTTGGTGCTCCCCAAGGTGAAACACTTGGATGTATGTACCCTTTCTTCAAAAATGCTTCCAACTTCATTTGTAATTCTTTTAATTCTGGTGTACTCATTCTGTAAGGTGTTTTTGATACTGGGGAATCTCCTGGTACTAAATAAATAGAGAAATATATCTCCCTCTTTGGTGGAAATCCTGGTATTTCTTGGAATACATCTTCAAACTCTTGTAGTACCAAAAAATATTCAGTTGGCTTGACCCCTTAGTCTTTTCTGGCTCCTCCACATGGGATGCATAAAATTGAAATCATTTCCTAAAACATCTCTTCAGCTGTAAGGATTAAATATCCCTTATGGAAATGGGTCTTGGAACTCATTTCACAATGTTATGTTTTCTTTCTTCATAAAGAGATGTAAATGTCTTGTTATGACAATCTAGGACAACATGATGGTTGTCCAACCAATCCATTCCAATCAGAACATCATAATATCCCAATGGTATAATATTGAGATAAGCATTAGTATTCACTCTATTAAGAATTATGGAAAAACCTCTGACCATATCATTGATTCTTATCTTGGCTCTAGTGGCTAAATGAACCAAACTTGATTTTTCAAGCTTACTTTTCTCCAAATGTAATCTATCCACTATTTTACGATAAATGTAACAATGGATTGATCTTGAATCAATTAAAATAGAAAAAATATGATTAATTATCTTACCTTCCACCTCGATCATATTGGATTGGTACTATGCTTGTCAATATTCTAAGGCTGCATAAATTCTTCTCATGTCTTATACTATTATAGCCTCTTCGATGTTGTGTAGGGTCTTCACTTTGTCTTTTCTGTGAGGAAAATCCTTGTACATGTGATATTCTTTGCATCCCCAACATTGTATTGGTGTTCTTCCCCTCCTTCCCAAGGAGTCTTCTCTCTTGGATTCATCCTTAAAAGGATGGTCTGGCTGGTTTTTATTTGGTCTATTTCTATTGAGATGTTTGAATCCTTTATTTCTCTGGTCATACTTCTCCTTCTTCTTATCCTTCCAATATTTCTGCATAGACTCTCTTCCCTTTCCTTTTTCATATAGGTATTTATCCTTCCTGGTGGTCTTAGTCAGTGTCTTGGGCTCATCATATTGAATATTGTCTTATAAAATGAAGGAAGTCCACTAAAAAACCTCTCTATTTTCACTTTCTCATATTTTATAAACCCCACATTCTTTACCAGTCCCATGAACTTCTTTTCATACTATGCCATGGTCATGCTTCCCATCCTGAGTTCAAATAACTCCTGCATTTTATTGTCATGGAATTTCTCTCAAAGGTACTCCTAAAAATATTTCTTGAATTTCTTCCAAGTGATCGTGCTATCATTTATGTGTTGAATTTCCTTAAGTTAATCCCACCACATAGCATCTTTTCCATGCAGATGGTAAGTGGAAATTATGGCTTCTAGGTTTGATGAGGAGTTATGAAATTGAAAATACCTCTTGAGTCCAAGAAACCATGCTTTTGCATCATCTTCCCTTTCTCTTTCACCATAAAATGATCGTGACTTAAGCTTCCTCAACTTTCCCTGCAATTTGTCCAGTTCATGTCTTCTTCTTTGGTGCCGAATAGGAAACACCTATGAACTACTTATGGAATCTTTAGATGCATAAAGTTTCCTTCTTGATTAAGGAGGTGAGTGATGTCTATGATTTTTTCTAGCACTTCTTGAATATGCATACCATTTTTGTTATAAATATTCATATCATAAAAATTTGTCAATTAATGCTACATCTCCTTTTTTATGATCAATTAATGGGTATTTATATCATAATTATTCAAATTCTAAAAGTTCCAGGTCATTCTCCCCAGAATCATGTTTCCAATTGGTATACTCTTGCCTTGATCTGATTTCTGAGCTGAAATTTATGGCTTCCTGGAAAATCCACTTTCACCACATTTGTGCATTTTCTCCACTGGTGAAATTTTATTGAAATGCCAACTTCGGCCACCTGCAGAAGGAAATATCTTAGGAAATACAGAAAATTTTATGTGATACATAGATAATAAAAAGGACAAGAAACTCATAATTTCAGATTTGAAATCTGACACTCCACTCAAAAACCACGACAATGTGGAAATGACCATTTTCCCCTTTTTCACCTCTTTTTCCACACTTGGAATTTTTGGCAAAATTGGCTATCTCTCAATCTGTACACTTCTAGAAGATTTTCAATAAACCAAATTCGGTTGTCTTGATTAGTGTATAAAATTTCAAGTATATGAAAATTTTCATTTTTGTGATCTCAGGTCATTTTTCCTCCAAAAATCTCACAAATCTCAAAAAAGTGGCCAAGAATAGTGGACTTTGGCCTATTTTAGCATCCACCTTCCAATGCCCTTGTGATTTACTTAGTTTTTTTGTGGTTTATTTATGTATTTTATTTTTGGACACTCTTAATGAATTTCATCTTGATCTGGACCTCTTCCAATGATCTGGACCCAGATCTTTAAAACCCACTATTTAATCATTTCTGACAAATCCAAGAAGAAATGGACATGGGCCCTCTCTGACACTTTCGTAGAAATCCTATCTGTGAAAAAATCCCATACATTTCATCCCAGTCTGACTTAATCTGCTCCATTTATGGTCAAAATAAGAAAATGGAGCAGTTTTTCCTACAAGGCAATCTGCACCATTGATTTTAAAATCAAAATAGATCTGGACCATCCATCGAAGGTTCTCATTTAGAGTGTTGAAGAATAGGGATCAACTGAGACTTAGAAAATAAGGTATCGAAGAATATTCATATTTTATATTTTCCGATATTTTCATTCAGAGTGCAAAAGGTTGGAAAAGTTTCACTTCTCTTAAAAGGAGGGTATCGAATAATATTCCTTCTCGATGCCATCAAAACTTTTTATTCAGAGATCGTAAGATTAGGAAAATTTTACTTCTCCGAAAAGAGGGTATCAAAGAATATTCCTTTTAGATACTGTCATAACTTTTCATTTGGAGTTCATAATATTGAGGAATTTGCACTACTCCAAAAAGGAGGGTATCGAAGAATATTCCCTTCTTGATACCATTGAAACTCTTCTGAACAAGATATTCCAAAAAAAAAATTCTGAAATAACATCTCTGCGAGATCTAGTGGCTGAGAATGATCCTGAATGATCTAATAGTTCTCGTTCTTTTTGGATTATACCATTGATATTCTCTTCTTCAGAGTTCCAACTCCAAGGTATTTCCTAACCTTCCTTCTCGAAGACCTATCGAGATTTCCCTTCTCAAACCTCTATGATTGAATCTTGACCGTTGATTTTCTAGGTCGAATTAATCTGGGTCATCAATCCATAAAACTACAGAGTCTTCATGAAACTCACAAGAATTCGACTTCCAAAACCAAATTCAACTCTGTAATTGTATATCAATGCCATAAATCACTTCTTTAACTATTCTAAAGCACTAAAATTTGAAATCTTCTCAGAATTTGGGGATTTCACTTCTGGTCTTCTTCATTTTCCCACCAAATTCATCATGGACAAATCTACAACAACAAATTTGAAAAATTCATAAAACAAATTTCCCATACTAGTTTGGTGTT
>ML796652.1:261424-284439 GCA_009831015.1 Picea engelmannii
CCTACCATTACCTTTGGTAACAATGTGGATTCTAATTTTATGCAGGACCCTAAAGAAAGAAACTATAAAGAAGTCAAAATAATTTCCTGTTATCTCAAAGGTACCACCCATTTTGGTATCAAGTATTGTCCAAGTTCAAATTCATTGGTCAGCTTTCCTAACTCCCACTGGGATGGTGATAATGATAATCATAAGTCCACTTATGGCTATGTGTTTCACTATAGCATTGGACCGTTGGTGTGGTTGTACAAGAAACATAAGGTAGTCTCTTTCTCGACTACAAAAGAAGAATATTGTGGTGTCGTTCAAGCATGTACTTAAGCAATATGGATTCACTAACTTTTGGGAGAACTTGGTCTTCCTATTCAAACCTCAACTACAATATACTATGATAACGAGAGTTCTATACAGGTTGTTGAAAATCATGTTTCCCATAGTAAGATGAAGCATGTTGAGCTCCATGACAACTATTTGAGATAGTTGGTTCATGAGAACATTTTTTCTCTTGAATATTTCAGAACAAATGATCAAGTTGTTGATATCTTCACCAAACCTTTAGCCAAATCCATATTTATCAAGCTATGCACAATGCTTTGGATTCACAAAGCTAAAATTATGGGGGGTTTCATAATGATGTAATTTTACCTACTTAATCTCTAGAGAAGTGTTTAAATGGGGGGGTGTTGGAAAATCAAGCATTGATGCGTCATCACATATCTCCAAGGTGTAGTCAGTCGAGAGGTCAACCAACATCTAGATACATTCGGTTAAATGATCGATCAACACACTACACTAGTCGATCGAGTAGTCAACATGCATGTCATTTGGACAATTGACCAATAGTTGAAGATAGTCAGGTGGTGAATTGTCTATCCAAGAAATCAACTATGATTTGAACATGTAGAAGGTTGGGTCGACTATTTTTGTTGAGCCGACTCGACAGTGAAAATTTGGTGGAGTCAACTCTAATAGCCAATGGTTACATGTGGACAAGATCTTCCAAATTCTATGGAAGTTGTATATATATTGAGGCTATAAAAACTAGACCCATTGGATCATTGTCATCATGGATATTGGGCAATAGATCATGTGTATCAAGATGTACAACATGCATTTTGATGTTTTGATCACAATGTTGTCTTCTTAAGTGTTGTAATGGTATCTTTAGAAACCACCCTTTATCTTCTAAAAATTTTTCTTCTCTTCGATTATCTGTAGTACTATGTTTTATGTTTCATGTCGCATTCCACCCTATTCCCCAACAAGACATTACCTTAAGACTAATATACTTTCAATCGATGAAAATTTGAAGTAGAACTTAATGTCACAAAAAAAAAACAGTTTGGAATTTGATAGAATGTCAAGCTTCCCTAAACTTGAGATATGAAAGTGGCTCTCAAACTTTGTTAGTGATAATATAGAGCATAGTTTTTTCATTCGTTACCAACATGTAAATTTAAGTGGTATTGAGGATGAAATTTTTTCATTACGAGTGAAAGAGAAAATTATTGAAATACGTACCCAACCACCCATAGGCTAGCCATGCTACTTCAAAACTCACTTTTGAACTGATTTCAGATTCTCATAAATTTTTAAATTAATAAATATGCTTGGAATATTTGCATGCAAAGATCAAGACTCATGCTACAACATAAAACAAATGAATATAATTCCATACACAACAATAACCAACAAGCATGCAGATTATAAACATGAATCTCAAACATAATAATTATTACACATCGAAAATAAATATATAGGTAAATGAAACCATGACAAAGAGCACTTATCTTTAATCAAATGAATCACCAGTTGGTTACAGAACAAGTACGTTCCACCCAACCATAGACAATTTTGTTCCAAGTCTCAACAAAAATGCCACCCTTGAGCCAAGGCTATGAATCCAAAAGGACAGTTCCAGGGTGTCACTCAACTTCCCAAACTATCCAACACTCAATCTCTCATAGGTTTCAACACACACATCAATACAAAGAACATGAGCTCTCTTCTATCCAGCCTGCACAACCCAAGATAATGGACCCCCTTCTCTGCCACACAGTCCCTCAGGTTGTTGACATCCTTCCATGGCTCCAGTGCATCTAGTCAAGAATCTTCATGATGGGACTCTCAGGATTCGTAGCTTTGAGAAAAAATTAACACATGCCAATGCATATCATACATGCAAACATTAATTCATGGATGGAATACACCAGCAGACATTGCAACCAACAAAACCATGGCTCCTCTCCAACAAATTGTTTTTCTTTCCAAATCCAATATCAGAATGAATGAGGAATGAGGAATGGGTGAAAGAGTGAATGGAGAGAGAGAATATAATGAAAGGTGTGAACCTGCAAACAACCCAAAGATGGGTTTATATATTTCTTGGAATTAAAAAACCGCATGGCCTTCCCTCGAAAAGCTCATGTAATTGATGTTCTCCATTAAAACAAATGGGTAAATAAAATATAAAATAAATACTTAGCCCCTCAAGCCCCTTCTCTTGTGGAATCATATCCTCCTATAACTCTTGTCATTGTTTGTCTAGCATCCAATGATGTATTTATTATTAATAATGATCAAAACATTACATTTCCTAGCCACACTAGCCTTTTTATAATTGTTTGGGCACTCTTTCCTTTCATAAATTGACAAAATACATTATTTAATATGGGGGATCAAAACTGGGGTATTACATTCCCCTCCCCCTTATTTTGTCACTGTCCTCAATGTATATACAAAAAAAACAAAAAAATTATTAAAAAAGTTGCAGGTACTCTACTTGCATGACATATTCATTCTCTCAAGTAGCATCTTCAGGACCGTAGTAGGTCCACTAAAATTTTACCAACTCTATAACTTGAATCCAGAGCATTTTGATATTTATTTCCAATATGCACATTAGCTAAACCTGAAAGTCTCCCTCTATCTCTACATGAATCAAATGACAATCAGTAACATGGTTAGGATTATGTACATATTTGTTTAGAAAAGTAACATGAAATACATTATGCACATTCATGGAAGTAGGCAATTCAAGCATGTATGCAACTAGCCCTATTCTTTCCAATATTTCAAATGGACCACAGAATCTTGCTGGTAGCTTTGTACAACTATGCAACTTCAATGATCTCTTCTTAGGCTTCACTTTCAAAAGCACATGCTCCCCCACTTTAAATTCCCTAGTTGTCTTATTCTTATGTGCATGAATTTTATGTCTATCTTGAGTTTCCTTTAAATTATGTTTAATTCTAACCATCCGGTCTTCCATATCCTTGAGAAATTCAGGCCCAAGTACCACTCTCTCTATTGGGTTGTCCCAACTCACTAGAGTATTGCATTTCCTACCATACAAAGCTTCACATGGTCTCATTTTCAATGAATCTTGATACACATTATTATAGGAAAACTCAACCAAGTGCAAGTAATCTTCCCACTTAGATGGCTTATCCATCACATACATTCTCAACATATATCCAATTACTTTGTTGACTCTCTTTGTCTTCCCATCTGGTTGTGGATGGTATAATGTGATAAAGTTCATATTTGTACCAAATCCTTTAAAAAATCCCCTCCATAAATTTGAAGTAAACTTTGTGTCTATATCTGAAACAATTTCCTTAGGTATCCCATGCAACCTAGCAATCTCCTTCATGTAAATTTCTGCAACATTAGATGTTGTATGATTCATCTTTACAAGAACAAAATGAGTATCTTTTGTCAATTTATCAACCACTACCATTATTAAACCATATTACCTTGTTGTCCTCAACAATTTAGTTATAAAAACAATGGTTACCACTTCCCATTTTTTCTCTGGAATTGGTAATGGTTGTAGAAAACCAGTTGGGTGCCTATGCTCATCCTTCACTCTCTAACATTCCATACATCTGGCAATGTAATCTGCAACATATTTCTTCATTTTGGGCCAAAAGAATTGGCTTCTTACGGCTGCAATTTTTTTTTGGTATCCGGGATGTCCGACATACAAAACATTATGCATTTCGTTTAATACCAAATTCATAAGTTATCCAGAACTAGGAACATAAATTCTATTTTTATGCATAAGTAATCTATCTTCCTTCATCTCATATTCTTTAATTTTCTATTGTACATTTTCTTATTGTAAGTTTTATTTTACATGAAGGAAATTCTTATCTATAACAACAACATCTAAAAAAATTCTCTTTAAATTTGATTGATGCATACTAATCATTGTAGCATGCATGATATGTACTCTTCTATCATGTGCATCAACAACTTTATTTTATTTTCCTTTTATATGCTTGATTTCAAAATCATATTAACTTAAAAATTTCAGTCATCTCGTTTGTCTAACATTCAAAGTTGGTTGTTCAAAAAGATATTTCATACCACTATGGATTGTTTTTAATTAAAAACTCTTACCTATGAGATAATTCCTCCACATCTTCAATGCATGAACAATGGCAGCAAATTCTAAGTCAAGTGTGGCATAGTTCCTCTATTGTTATTTAAGATTTATGGACTCATAACCAATGACATGTCCATTTTGAGTGAGGACTCCACCAAGTCCTTTCTTGCATGCATATGTACATACCACAAAACTTTCATTTGGGTCAACAAAATTTAAAATAGGTGCACTAGTAAGTAATTCTTTCAACAAATTAAAATTCTCTTCACACTTAGTTGTCCATTCAAATTTAATTTCTTATTTAGCAAAGAAGTGATGGGATGAACAATATTAGAGAACCCTGCTATATATATTTTGTAGTAACCAATTAATCCCATAAAAGATATGAATTTTGAAACATTTCTAGGTCATAGCCATCCTCTAATGGCTTCAATCTTCTCTGGGTCTACCTCTATACCTTGTTTTGAAATAATGTGTCCCAATTAATGGATTTTTTCTTGGTAAAAAGAACACTTACTAATCTTGGAATACAAGTAATGTTCCCTCAACACTTGCAATACCAGTCTTAGGTGATGTCCATTCTCCTCCTCTGACTTAGAATAGATAAGTATGTATTCCAGGAATACTATGACAAATGTATCCAAATAATTTATGAATATGCCATTCATTAAGCACATAAAGACAACAGGTGCATTGGATAGTCCAAATGGGACCACTACAAATATTTCATAATGCTCATACCTGGTTCTAAAGGTTATCTTATTTATGTCTTCTTCTTTGATTCTTACGTGATGGTATCCTAATATCAAGTCTATCTTTGAAAATATATTTTCCCCTCTTAGTTGATCAAATAGGTCATCAATTATGGGTAGAGGATATGTTTTCTTCACAATGGATTTATTCAGTTGTCGAAATTCAATGCATAGCCTCAATTTTCCATCCTTTTTTTTTACAAAGGGTCTTGGTGCTCCCCAAGGTGAAACACTTGGATGTATGTACCCTTTCTTCAAAAATGCTTCCAACTTCATTTGTAATTCTTTTAATTCTGGTGTACTCATTCTGTAAGGTGTTTTTGATACTGGGGAATCTCCTGGTACTAAATAAATAGAGAAATATATCTCCCTCTTTGGTGGAAATCCTGGTATTTCTTGGAATACATCTTCAAACTCTTGTAGTACCAAAAAATATTCAGTTGGCTTGACCCCTTAGTCTTTTCTGGCTCCTCCACATGGGATGCATAAAATTGAAATCATTTCCTAAAACATCTCTTCAGCTGTAAGGATTAAATATCCCTTATGGAAATGGGTCTTGGAACTCATTTCACAATGTTATGTTTTCTTTCTTCATAAAGAGATGTAAATGTCTTGTTATGACAATCTAGGACAACATGATGGTTGTCCAACCAATCCATTCCAATCAGAACATCATAATATCCCAATGGTATAATATTGAGATAAGCATTAGTATTCACTCTATTAAGAATTATGGAAAAACCTCTGACCATATCATTGATTCTTATCTTGGCTCTAGTGGCTAAATGAACCAAACTTGATTTTTCAAGCTTACTTTTCTCCAAATGTAATCTATCCACTATTTTACGATAAATGTAACAATGGATTGATCTTGAATCAATTAAAATAGAAAAAATATGATTAATTATCTTACCTTCCACCTCGATCATATTGGATTGGTACTATGCTTGTCAATATTCTAAGGCTGCATAAATTCTTCTCATGTCTTATACTATTATAGCCTCTTCGATGTTGTGTAGGGTCTTCACTTTGTCTTTTCTGTGAGGAAAATCCTTGTACATGTGATATTCTTTGCATCCCCAACATTGTATTGGTGTTCTTCCCCTCCTTCCCAAGGAGTCTTCTCTCTTGGATTCATCCTTAAAAGGATGGTCTGGCTGGTTTTTATTTGGTCTATTTCTATTGAGATGTTTGAATCCTTTATTTCTCTGGTCATACTTCTCCTTCTTCTTATCCTTCCAATATTTCTGCATAGACTCTCTTCCCTTTCCTTTTTCATATAGGTATTTATCCTTCCTGGTGGTCTTAGTCAGTGTCTTGGGCTCATCATATTGAATATTGTCTTATAAAATGAAGGAAGTCCACTAAAAAACCTCTCTATTTTCACTTTCTCATATTTTATAAACCCCACATTCTTTACCAGTCCCATGAACTTCTTTTCATACTATGCCATGGTCATGCTTCCCATCCTGAGTTCAAATAACTCCTGCATTTTATTGTCATGGAATTTCTCTCAAAGGTACTCCTAAAAATATTTCTTGAATTTCTTCCAAGTGATCGTGCTATCATTTATGTGTTGAATTTCCTTAAGTTAATCCCACCACATAGCATCTTTTCCATGCAGATGGTAAGTGGAAATTATGGCTTCTAGGTTTGATGAGGAGTTATGAAATTGAAAATACCTCTTGAGTCCAAGAAACCATGCTTTTGCATCATCTTCCCTTTCTCTTTCACCATAAAATGATCGTGACTTAAGCTTCCTCAACTTTCCCTGCAATTTGTCCAGTTCATGTCTTCTTCTTTGGTGCCGAATAGGAAACACCTATGAACTACTTATGGAATCTTTAGATGCATAAAGTTTCCTTCTTGATTAAGGAGGTGAGTGATGTCTATGATTTTTTCTAGCACTTCTTGAATATGCATACCATTTTTGTTATAAATATTCATATCATAAAAATTTGTCAATTAATGCTACATCTCCTTTTTTATGATCAATTAATGGGTATTTATATCATAATTATTCAAATTCTAAAAGTTCCAGGTCATTCTCCCCAGAATCATGTTTCCAATTGGTATACTCTTGCCTTGATCTGATTTCTGAGCTGAAATTTATGGCTTCCTGGAAAATCCACTTTCACCACATTTGTGCATTTTCTCCACTGGTGAAATTTTATTGAAATGCCAACTTCGGCCACCTGCAGAAGGAAATATCTTAGGAAATACAGAAAATTTTATGTGATACATAGATAATAAAAAGGACAAGAAACTCATAATTTCAGATTTGAAATCTGACACTCCACTCAAAAACCACGACAATGTGGAAATGACCATTTTCCCCTTTTTCACCTCTTTTTCCACACTTGGAATTTTTGGCAAAATTGGCTATCTCTCAATCTGTACACTTCTAGAAGATTTTCAATAAACCAAATTCGGTTGTCTTGATTAGTGTATAAAATTTCAAGTATATGAAAATTTTCATTTTTGTGATCTCAGGTCATTTTTCCTCCAAAAATCTCACAAATCTCAAAAAAGTGGCCAAGAATAGTGGACTTTGGCCTATTTTAGCATCCACCTTCCAATGCCCTTGTGATTTACTTAGTTTTTTTGTGGTTTATTTATGTATTTTATTTTTGGACACTCTTAATGAATTTCATCTTGATCTGGACCTCTTCCAATGATCTGGACCCAGATCTTTAAAACCCACTATTTAATCATTTCTGACAAATCCAAGAAGAAATGGACATGGGCCCTCTCTGACACTTTCGTAGAAATCCTATCTGTGAAAAAATCCCATACATTTCATCCCAGTCTGACTTAATCTGCTCCATTTATGGTCAAAATAAGAAAATGGAGCAGTTTTTCCTACAAGGCAATCTGCACCATTGATTTTAAAATCAAAATAGATCTGGACCATCCATCGAAGGTTCTCATTTAGAGTGTTGAAGAATAGGGATCAACTGAGACTTAGAAAATAAGGTATCGAAGAATATTCATATTTTATATTTTCCGATATTTTCATTCAGAGTGCAAAAGGTTGGAAAAGTTTCACTTCTCTTAAAAGGAGGGTATCGAATAATATTCCTTCTCGATGCCATCAAAACTTTTTATTCAGAGATCGTAAGATTAGGAAAATTTTACTTCTCCGAAAAGAGGGTATCAAAGAATATTCCTTTTAGATACTGTCATAACTTTTCATTTGGAGTTCATAATATTGAGGAATTTGCACTACTCCAAAAAGGAGGGTATCGAAGAATATTCCCTTCTTGATACCATTGAAACTCTTCTGAACAAGATATTCCAAAAAAAAAATTCTGAAATAACATCTCTGCGAGATCTAGTGGCTGAGAATGATCCTGAATGATCTAATAGTTCTCGTTCTTTTTGGATTATACCATTGATATTCTCTTCTTCAGAGTTCCAACTCCAAGGTATTTCCTAACCTTCCTTCTCGAAGACCTATCGAGATTTCCCTTCTCAAACCTCTATGATTGAATCTTGACCGTTGATTTTCTAGGTCGAATTAATCTGGGTCATCAATCCATAAAACTACAGAGTCTTCATGAAACTCACAAGAATTCGACTTCCAAAACCAAATTCAACTCTGTAATTGTATATCAATGCCATAAATCACTTCTTTAACTATTCTAAAGCACTAAAATTTGAAATCTTCTCAGAATTTGGGGATTTCACTTCTGGTCTTCTTCATTTTCCCACCAAATTCATCATGGACAAATCTACAACAACAAATTTGAAAAATTCATAAAACAAATTTCCCATACTAGTTTGGTGTTGAACTGGAAGCTCTGATACCAATTTGTAACATACCTAGCCACCCATAGGCTAGCCAGACTACTCCATAATCACTTTCAAACTAATTTCAGATTCTAATAAATTTTTAAATTAATAAAGATGCATGAAATATTCACATGTAGAGATCAATATTCATGCTACAACATAAAATAAATGAATATAATTCCATACACATCAATAAACAAAAAGAATGCACATTATAAACATGAATCTCAAAGATAATAATTAATACACAACAAAAATAAATATATAGGTAAATGAAACCCTGACAAAGAGAACTTATATTTAATGAAACGAATCACCAACTGGATGCAGACCAAGGATGTTCCACCAAATTGTAGACACTATTGTTCTAAGTCTCAACATCAATGTCACCCCCAGGACAAGGCTATGAATCCACAAGGACAGTTCCAGGGTGTCACTCAACTTCCCAAACTATTCAACACTCAATCTCTCACAAGCTTCTCAATGCACAAAACAATCCAAAGTACACCAACTCTCTTGTATCCAACCTACACAACCTAAGATAATGGGCCCCTTTCTCTACCATGCAATCCCTCAGGTTGTCCACCTCCTTCCATGGCTCCAGTGCATCTGGTCAAGAATCTCCATGTCGAGACTCTTAGGATTTACATTTGTGAGAAAAACTTAACACATGGTAATGCATCTCATACATGCAGACAATATTAATTCATGGATGGAATACACCAACAATCATTACAACCAATAAAACCATGGCTCCTCTAAAAAATTTCGTTTTTCTTTCCCAAGCCAAGATCAAAATGAATGAGGAATGAGGAGTGGGTGAAAGAGTGAATGGATAGAGAGAACATAATGAAAGGTGTGAACCTTGAAACAACCCAAAGATGGGTTTATATATTTCTTTCAATTAAATAACCGCATGGACTTCCCCCAGGAAGCTCATGTAACTGATATTCTCCATTAAAACAAAAATGGGTAATAAAATATAAAATATAAAATAAATACTTAGCCCCTCAAGCCCCCTCTCTCGTGGAATCATAACCCCCCATAACTCTTGTCCTTGTTTGTCTAATAACTAATTATGTATTTATTATTAATAATGATCAAAACATTACATTTCCTAGGCACACTGACCTTTTTTTAATTGTTTGGGCACTCTATCCTTTCATAAATTAAAAAAATGCATTATTTAATATGAGGGATCAAAACTAGGGTATTACAATTGACTATCCCAACAAACGAATATGAGTTGGACATGTAGAAGGTTGGGTTGATCATTTTTTTCGAGCCGACTCAACAGTGCAAATTTGGCAGAGTCAACTCTAATAGCCAATGGTTACATGTGGACAAGATCTTCCAAATTCTATGGAAGTTGGTTAGATATTGAGGCTATAAAAACTAGACCCCTTAGGTCATTATCATCATGGATATTGTGCAATAGATCATGTGTATCAATATGTGAAACATGCATTGTGATGTTTTGATCATTGTGTGCTCTACTTAAGTGTTGTAATGGTGTCTTTAGATACCACCATTTATCTTCAAAAAAAAAAAAATATCTTCTCTTCGATTATCTGTAGTACTATGTTTTTTGTTTCATGTCATGTTCCACCGTATTCCCCAACAAGACCTTCCCTTAAGAATGATAGACTTTCGATAGATCAAAATTTGAAGTAGAACTTAATGTCACAAAAAAAACCTGGTTTGGAATTTGATAGTCTCTCGAGCTTCCCTAAACTTGAAATATGAAAGTGGCTCTCAAACTTTGTTAGTGATAATATAGGGCATAGTTTTTTCATTCGATGCCAACATGTCACTTTAAGTGGTATTGAGGATAAATGTTTTTCATTATGAGTGACAGAGAAAATTATTTTGGGTTCTCTACATGATTATATTGAAGTCTAGATAAACAAGGAAATGGAGGAAATATCCAAATTTACTTGAATTCAGGGAAGTTATACAGTTAGGTTTCTGTAAGAACTCATGGCATGATGAAGTTTTATTAAGCAAAGTTCTTTCAATGAGATGGGGTTTATATCTCGACAAGTCACCTCTACATTTTGTGGGTACAATCTTTTGAGATTCCCCTTTCTTTTTCTACTCTCTAACTTAACGAATCTATCATTTTTTGTTCACATCTTGTTCCATGAAGGTTGGATTCTAATTGATCTTTTTTTTTCTTCTACAATTTTTTTACATATTTCTTGTTTGTAGGAGCTCCATCTTTATTATAACGTCCCTTCTATAATCTCCAATTTAATTAATGCTTAATGTATATATGAAATGTGTCTACGACCAAGCAATGTATATGTGAATGGTATTTATTAATTTTAATAAATAAAATATGATGTCGGGTGTTAGGGGATATGGACAAATATGGGGGATGATTAATCCACAATACAAGGGGGGTATAAAAAATGGAATTTTATTCATGGGTTTAATTCCCACTCCATTTTCTTTATTTTAATGTTTTAAGTGGACCTTAAATTTTATTGTTGATCGTTCCCAAAGACAATCATTGAATTCATGTAAGAAGAGTCACATCCCATAGTTTTTGGGAGCATGGGGGTTGAAGTACAATCATCTTAGGGAAGAGTGTAAGTCAAGAAAGGAAGAAAAAGGGAGGAAAATTTGTCTGGCCAAGGGGGGAAGTTTTGGACAATCATGTTTTTTCATGAACAACAAGAAGAGAATAGGAAAGAAGATCATTAGAGTTGGAGCAAAAATTAAGGGCGAACTTTGGAGTGTTTGGAGTTGTGAGTAATGAAAAGGAAAGTTGTCAGAATTGAAGAGTGAACTCTTGTGAGAGTTCCACTGAAACAACACGTTATTGTTGTTTTTTTCCTAATAATGTTCCTAGATGTGAGCTCCCTTGAGTTTCCCAATAGTGATATTCTTGGTTACTTGTGCCAGAGAGACCCTAATAAATGAACGGGACACCCAATAGACTGAGAGAAGTGAAGGGGTGCATTCCTTGGGTTGGGTAGGTTGAGAGGAAGAGAGTTGGTGGAAAATCAAGATAGTTGTAGGAGAATGCCAGTGGGTTGTGAGATTTTCTAGGCCGTGAATGGATAGTGAAAGACCACCATCTTTTGTGTATTTCTAGCCCTATGGCGATCACGACTTATTGTTGATATTTCAAACAAAAATTCTATGGTTGGGTGGAACATCCTTCCCAATAATCTAGTTGCACAACTATTTTAAAAAGATAAGTGTTTTATCTATTTTATGTCTTTCATTATGATTTTTAATTATTGTGCATGAACTTTGTGTATGAGACTGACTTATATGTCATTGTAATGATTTTTTAGTTGTGTTCATGTGTTATTTCAACATATTGTAAATGCATTTATATAATGGTTAAATATTTATGATTAAGTATTTGGTAAGTTACATGAATTTTTTGCATAGGAATGTTCCTCAGTTAAGTTGGGAGACATTACAAATTGGTATTCACTAAATTGTGAAACTGAATCTTGGTTGTCGATACTCTAACTTCACATTTTCCATGAAAACATGGAATATGAATTCTCAATTCGATATTTAACCCCACAACTTTCATATCGATGGCTAGGATTCATTTTCGTATTTTGGTGAAGTTCAATATATCGACAACCAGGTTCCATTTTCAGAGGTTGGAAAAATAAAGAAAATCAATGATCGAGATCCATTTTCAAAGTTGGCAGAATAGAGTAGATCGATAGTTGAGACTCATCAACATAAAAGTGTGGTGGATAAATTGTTATGATGATTTTAATCGAGAGATGAATTACCCAAATTGATCCTGATTTTAGTTTTTTTTTTCTAAGTATCATAATTCGGCGAAAATCGTTGGAAAAATTGGTTTTACAAGAGATATTGTCAATGGATGATGGTTAGATCAACAATATTGGCTAAGTGTTTCATTCACCAATAGAAATCATTGATGGTCGATCATGGGATAGGAAAAATTGGTGAAGTGTTTGGTTCGACCAAAGGAAATCACTGACCATTTATGGTTAGGTTGGCGGAATTGGTGAGGTATTTGGTTCATTTGAGAGAAGTTGTCGATCATCGATGAAAGGGAAGAGGGAGATGAAACAGCATGCCATGTTATCATCCATGTGTCATGCCACACCATCATCCATGTGTCATGCCCCATCAACTATATTTCCATGTCATCATGCACGTGTTATGCCACATCATCTAGGTTGTCATGTCAACTAAAAAATCATTGATTTTCGATGATTAAGATTTTGGGAAATATGTGAAAAAGTTTAGTTTTCTAAGGAAATGATAGATCTTCAATGATCAAGATTTGAATAAAATTTTGAAGTTCACTTTGCCAAGGAAAATCAATGATCGACAAAGTTTCGAATCAACGGTCCAAATCATTTTTCGATTTGGGTGATCAACGATGGAGATTCATATGTGGGCCTGAAGAAGGTTTAACATATCAATGACTAAGATATTTGTTTTTTTGAGATCGATGGATCCAATTAAAATATTGTTATAATAGTAAAATAGTTAATTTTTCTATGAAATTTTATGATTTTCAAAGGTCGTCAACTTGCAAGGGAATTTTGCGGCCCTAAATTACATTTTTAGGTAGTCAAAATCAAGAAAAATGTGTTCTATTGATACATAGTCTTCGCTACTTAAAATGAAAGAGCTCAATGAGATATTTCCAACAAGCTATTCTAGGCGCAAAACAAAGCATGTATGAGAAAGTTATAGCTAAAACAATCAAGGGTATAATTTGGTACCGATTTACTTCCATAGGGAATAACTCCTTGCTCAAAAGTCAAAATGGGGCACAGGAGGAATCTATGGAAATATCATAAAATGTAGAATATAGCCATGAAACCAAATTTGGAATCTGGGCACATGAAAGTGTATAGGAAGAGAAAGAGGACACATGTAGCATATAGGGTTAAAAATGGGGAAACAATCAAAACATATGCAGGATATAACTATTAGCCTGAATCCCAGCTGAAGGTGAAATTTTGAAAGATCATTTAGAAGGTGGTCATAAAGATACCCAATTGTTATTCCTTCAAAATTCCAAATGTGTTGGCGTAGGGATGTTTAAACATGGCTAAAATTGCTAAGCTATGAAAAGTGCAAAAAAGGGCAAAGTTGTCATTTCCATACTGCTAGAAATTTTGACTGGGCATTAGTTTGACATTCTAAGAATTGATGTGAATTTAGTGTCAATATTATTATCTATGTCTCATAGAAAATTTTCCTTAGGTATTAACAAATTTACCTCTGAAGGTGGCCAAATTTGGTGGTTGAGATCATTTTGCACTTGGTAGAAACAAGAGGAGTAAAGTGGCAATATTCAATTGACCATAACTTTAAGCTCAGAGCTCAAATTTGGGAAAATGAATAATCGACGGAAATGTGTCTAGGAGGAGAATTCATATATCAACCAAGAAAATTGATATAAGTAGTATAATTTACACTCAACAAAAAATAGGAGAATGGAGGAATTAAAGAGATAAAAAATTATACATTCTTTTTCCACAAGTTTGTATGTATATATTTTTGTCTAACAAAAATTTTATTTCATGCACATTTTATTGTAGAATTTAGAGGTAAAAGAGGGTAGTTTGGTTCATGTATGAGAAATATAACCATGGAGGATGACCGAGGGTATTACAACCACGAAGAGGAAATCAAAGGGATACATTTTTTCATGGGAAATGTCAAGACAAAGTCTAATGGAAGAAGAGGTAGGAAGGAGTCTATAACTATGAAAATCATGTAGAGAGAAGTGTAGAAATATAGGGAAAATAATGAGAAGATTATGAAATATTAGGGGGAGATACTTTAGAGTCTGAATATGTTGCAAAGAAAAGCTAATAAAGACTTTGGCACAAAGCAAGAATCTAGTCATAGGAAAGTGACAACATCCAAATCCCATAGTAGAAACGATGATCACGTGAATGATAGATAGTCAATAAATATGAGTAGGTGCCATCATTCCTTGGAGAAATGCACTTGGATAGCTCATTCAATTTCAAGGACAAGGAGAAACCCAAGTGTGTCTCTTGTTAGGAGGTAGAGGAGAAGGCCCAAGGAAGACATCTTGCAAGGTGAACTCAGGAAAATTGAGCCACCAACTTTTAATGGTGAGCATAGAAAGGGAGAAGAGGTAGAGGCATGGTTATTGGAAATGAAAAAATATTTCCATTTTCATGATTACCCATCAAGGGTAGAAACAAGAATTACAACCTACCACTTGCAAGTAAATACAACTATGTGTTGGGATCAAATTAAGAAAAACAAGAACCTTGATGAGAAGAACGTCTCATGGAGGCATTTCAAAGAATATTTCAAAGAGAAGTATTTTTTAAATCATTACTATGAAAGGAAGATGAAAGAGTTCATTGAAATCAAGTTTGGAAGAATGACAATGGATTAATATGCAAAGAGGTTCTTTGAGTTGTTGAAGTATGTGGTATTCGTAAAGGATGAGAAGGTCAAAATCCAAATATGTTTGAGTGGGTTACCGTCCTTCTACAATGAAAATATACACTATGATAACCCCAAGACTTTGTAGGAGGCCATAAGGAGAGAAAATCATCTTTATAAACAAAAAAGAGGGAGGCCAATTTTCCAAAAATCTTGGAATTATTAAAAATGAAAGGAAAGAGGGATCAAAGGAAGAAAAGTTTTAAGCCACCCTTTTTTAAGAACAACTCATAAGAAAATAAACAAGGACATGAAACCCAAAATGAATCTCATATGGTATATTCATTTGGTAAAAGGCCAAGGTAGTAGCTTGTACAATGTTGGGGATGTGAGGGAAATCACTTATATAGGGACTACCCTCACAAAGGATAAATAATGTTTGTCCACAACATTCAGGAGGTTGAAATATTTGAAGACGTGGGAGGAAACATGCAAATTATTTATGCAGCCTTGGACAACAAGCAAACATAATACCAATTCCCCATGGTTGAAGTGGAAGGTAAGATGGATAGCCATCCCATAACAATTTTAATTGATTCTAGAGTTATCCATAGTTACATAAACTCTAGCATTGTTGAAAGATTTCACTTGAAAAGGAGTAAGAATAACAAATCCTAGTTAGTTCAGTTAGTCATAAGGGCTAAGAGGAAAATCAATGAGCTAGTTAAAGATTTCCCAATAGACATGAATGGATTCAATACAAAAGTAGATATAAACATCCATACCATTGGTTCCATATGATTTTCTAATTAGCATGGATTGTTTGTAAAAACACCATGTCATACTAGAATGTTACACCAAGACAATCGCTTCTCTTGATGAAAAGGGTAAAAAAGGAAAGGTTCAAAGAATTCCAAGGGATGTAGAAATTAGAGAAATGTCAACCATGCAGATGAAAAGATCTTGAGGAAGGGATGTCATATTTTTGCAGCCCATATGAGAGAGGTAGCCAAAAATAAAATGGCAATCATTGAAGACCATCTAGTATTGAGGGGTTTTGAAGATGTTTTTGGGGAGATTCTAGGATTTCGACCAAAGAGAGACATTAATTTGTCTATTGATTTGGTGCCAAGAGTTGCCTCAGTATCCAAGACAACTTACAGAATGGGAACATCATAATTGAAAGAGTTACAGATGCAACTAGAAGAATGTTTTAAGAAGGGGTATATATTCCCAAGTGTGTCACCTTGAGGAGTCCCAATGTTTTTTGTGAAGAAGAAAGATGGAACCTTAAGGTTGTGTATTAATTTCAAAAGTATAAATAAGGTCACCATAAAGAATAAATATCCTTTTCCATAGGATTGATGATTTGTTTGATCAATTGAAGGGTGCAATAATATTTTCAAAGATTGACTTGAGATCCGGTTATCATCAAGTGATTATTAAGAAAGAAAGTATCATCAAGACAGTGTTTAGAATAAGATATGGGCATTATGAATTCATGGTAGTTCTATTTGGGAAATATAATGCACTGACATGTTTCATGTTCTTGATGAATGGAGTTTTCAGGGAGTAAATGGACAAGTTTGTAATTGTGTTCCTAGATGATATATTCATATATTTGAAGACATAAGAGGAACATGAGTAGCATTTGAGAATGGTGCTAAAAATTTTAAGAGAGCACAAGTTGTATGCAAAGCTAAGTAATTGCATATTTTATCAAAAGAATACTCATTACTTGGGTCATATTATTTTAGAATATGGGATAATAATTGATCTCATGAATATAGAGGCCATTAGAGGTTGGTCAACACCAAAAAATGTCACAAATGTTGTTGATGCATCAGACCAATACTTCCACATTGGCATGTGTCTAGCATGTGGAAGTCGTTGAAATCCTTCTAAGTGTGAGACTTTACTTTAATTAATTTAATTATTAAAGTTCAGTTCTTTTATTAGTGAGTTGATTTTTAATTAAGGAAAATGCTAAAAGTAAGTAACATGTAAATTATAGGCATTGATCTCAAGTGAATGTGAGGATTATTCTCAACTTTCAATCACATTGGAGATTAGGATTAGGTTATAACTCATTATTATAAAATCAAGTCTAGGGTAAAGGAGAAGAAAATTTTGGTGAGATACCAAGGTTGGAATTTGGTGAGATACCAAGGTAGGACTTTTACATACAAAAGAAAATAAGGAATTTTTCTAGTGTGGACTCAGGTGAGAGTGTCGGAGAAAAGAAGGAATTTTTCTTACACAAGAGTGAGGAGATATTATTGATTGGGTGAAGAGATTTCATCCAAGTTTTGATGTAGAGAGGGTTGGACCATGAAGGACTATGATTCAAGATCTTGGATAGGTGGAGAATGATTTTCATCTAGAGATCATACAAATCAAGGAGAAGAGAGAACAGAGGTAGTCGCACATGGGTTTCAGTTGATTGAAGTCAGAGGGAATTGTAGCATTGTATGAAGTTTTTGTATACTATTTTCATACATGTACACAAGAGTCAGTGGATATAGGCATTTATATGTTGGCATGACAAGGGGAAGGCACGTACACCTTGAAAAATGTTTTGCTCAAGGGTCATACATCAAAAAATACCGTGCCAAGTTTGTTTGTGGTTGTATTTCTCTAAATCAGCCAATATCCCTATTAGGGGAACCCTGATTTGACCTTAATAAAAGAATCTAAGTATTTGTTTTCTCTCAATGGTTTTTCTGGGAGATTATACTTGAAAACATTTATGTCTTGTGTGAAATATTTTTGGTTTCCTTATTTATGCTTCCACAACATGTTTAGTTGATTACTCAAATGTGTTTTAATTCAATAGGTGATTTATTTGGAATTAATTGTTGGGTGTTGGGTAGAGGGGTAAAATAAACAAAGTTTATATCATTCATGGGTCTTGGAAGTTATTAACGAATATTTATAAAAAAATTCTCAAATGTCACAAGCCTCATTACTTTCTTGAAAAAGAAGGGAGTGAAATTTGAATGGACTTTTGAGTGTGAAGAGAGATTTCAATAGTTGAAATACATTTTGATAAGTGTGCCAATATTAAATATTGCATTTTTGAACAAATATTTTTGGTGTGCACTAAAGCATGCAAGGAAGGGCTCGGTGGATTCCTCACTCAAAAGGATCATGTGGTGTGCTATGAGTCTTGAAAATTAATAGTGCATGAGAGGAATTATGCTACACATGATCTAGAATTAGTAGTCATTATTCATGCACTAAAAACATGGATACATTACCTCATGGGGAGGAAATTTGAGCTAAGGATAAGCCATTGTGTCCTGAGACAGTTATTTGGACAACCCACATTAAATGTCAGACAAGCTAGATGGTTGGAACTCCTTAGTGAATATGACTTTGAAATTAAGAAAATCAAAGGCAAGGAGAACCAAGTGGCTAATGAAATCTATAGGAAATCACATGAGATGCATATTGCAACTATCAACATGCATAGGAATGATCCGAAAGATAAAATTATTGAAGCAACAAATTCAGATCAACACTATTTGAAAATAAAAGAAACATTACAGCATGAAAATTTGCAACTGAAATTTAAATATTTTGAGTTGAAGGAAGATGGAGTTCTCATGTATAGAGAAAAATTATATGTGCCAAATTCCAAGGCGATGAAAAATAATGTAGGAGCATCAATCCACCTCATTACGTGCCAGCTGATTAGTATGAGTGGTGTGCATTCAAAGAAGGGAGATGCATCGCCCTCTCATTTTTCCTTCGAGAATCTAAATTGTGATTAAGGAAATTAATGATGACAGGTTGGTAGAGCCAGGTTATGCCTTCACACAAGTTGTAGATGAGGTTTCCATTAATTGGTTGATGGTAGGAGGGATCTACATCCAATTCAGATCAGATTTCCATCATTGTAATCTTCCTTGTTAGTCAGGCGTTTTGATTGGTGATTAGACACCACTAGATTATCTTGGAGGGAAGCTCATCGAGCCCCTCTAATATAAACTCTTTTATTATTTCCAGTAGAGAATATGTATGATGTACTTTAGGGAGATCTGAGACTCAATAGAAGTTTAGACTCATGTATTGTAATGAACATTCCACCATTAATAAAAAGTAACATATTTTCCTGTTTGTCAATTTATGTGTAATGGGTGTTTAGTTGTGAATGTCATTCATACGCGTTTATGATGTAGATGTATGTTTGGAATTGTCTGTAGGGATAGAGTTATAACCTTCTATCTGTGAGTGTTTTGAATTAGTTTTGGTTCTCTAGGCTAAGTGCAAGGAGTGCATGAGAGACAGTTGAAAATCTGTGAGCCAACGCAAGGAGTGTGATTCTGAACTCGTTCGAGTCAGAATAGAAGTTTCCAGGAGGGGATGCCAGGATAATTCACAAACTCAGAGGGAAATTTCAAGGTGGTTGGATACCTTGGAAAGAAATATTGTGTAGGAGGAAGCATAATGCAGACTTACTGAATACTCTCTAATACTCTTCCAGGAGGGCATAGAGAAAGTATGAGTGCGTACAAGGGAAACACATTCTGAAGTGTTGGAAGCGTTGAGAGAACCGTAGGGTTGTTGAACACTATGAGGAAGGAAGGCTTTTCAAGAGCGCATCGACCAAGGAAAGTATATTCTTTAAGACTGCTGGAAGGACTCAGGGAGAAGCCTTCAAAAAGCTTATCCAAACACAAGGAGTGTGTGAAGGATACAATAAGTTCATAGTACAAGATCAGGAGGAAGAGTGTTAAGTTGCCAGGAGGCCACTAGAAGGTCCACTGAAGGACATGAAGGAACTGAGAACCTTGAAGGTTTCAAGATGAGAAAAATCTCAAAAGAACTAGAACAGAACTTTTCAAGGAGTGCAAAGGAAAGGCCGAGAACAATCTAAGTCTTGGGAAGAAATTATGCTAAGTGATTAAGAAGGTCGAGGACTTTCCGACGTCCCAAAGACCATAAAATTGTCCATCGTCGGGAGAAGAGAGGAGGAAATAAATCAGGAGATCCAGGAATTGGAGCTCTAGGAGGTTTGTGTAGAGAAAACAAAGATATTCACAAAGTTGTGAATAGCAGTATGAATCCATACTGTTGGATATGGAAGGGGTGTGTGGAAGAAATCTGGATGATTCAGAGGAGAAGTACTCCGGGAAATTTTAGAGGAGGATAGCGAGATACTCCTGAAGACCAGAGTCTGAATAGATCGTAGTTGTCGATCAGAAGAAAGGAAGAGGATTGTTGATCCTCATGCCATTTTGAGTTCTTTGATTCAAAGTTCAGAAATGTAAGAGTTGGTTGTCATGGAAAGAGTTGAAGCTCAAAGCTCGAAGCACCTTGTGTGGTTGAGCCCTGGGACACAACTCGAGGTCACATGATAGAAAAGTCCTGGCACAGAGAGCTAAGTGTCATCGCCAACTTTCTTCAAAGGGCCAAGGAAAGAGATCCTTGGGGTTAAGAGGAACCACACTTTGAGGAAAGGGGGACCTGTTTTAAAGTTTATCTGGTTCCAGTAGGGAGTTGAAGAGTCAATCCGACTCAAGCATTTCGAACAATCCTAGATTGGGAGGTCGAGTAGCCCCAAAGAAGAGAAGGGGATGAGGATATGCACTAGAGTGGTATCATAGCCTGATTTTATTTTGAGGCAAGAAGAAGGAGATAAAGAAGGTACTTTGATACCGACAAAGTGGTATCAAAATGCAGAATTGATTTTTGTAGGCAAGGGAGACAGAGTGTGATACTCTGTGGAAACTAATGTGAGATTTTCAATAGATGGTAAACAACGAGGTGGGTTGCAGTTGAAGAAATATGGTCACCGGAGGTCATGAGCACGGTCGAGGAGAAGTCTTCCCGTAGAAAAGAAAAGTGGAGATGGACAAGGAGCTCAATGAAATCTGAGAAGAGATGGAGAAGCTATCATTTAAGATCCAACAAGAAGCAAAGGTTCATTGAAGGTATGTGTGGCCTTTTAAGAGGAAATCTAAGTGGCATGTTCAGAATTTTTTGGCCAGGAGACAACAACATGTGTTAAAAAGGTGGTTGAGATATGTTGAAAACCTCAATGGCAAGGGAAAGAGATATGGCAGAGGTCTCATAGGTTTCTAGGTGGGAAATGAGAAGGGATCAATTGATCTCATAATATGCCAAGAGGGTAGAGGAGACATCCCAAGCTGCCAAGTGGAAAAGGGAGGAGAGATGAGCTCATCCAAGAATTCATGTCAATAGGGGGTGTCGACAGATGGAGAGGACGAAGAAAGGACTCATCCATATGAATATTCATGCAGAACTGCAATTCATGTGAATGAATATGATGACAAGTTGAAAACTTCCATCAAAGTGGATAAGGATCAGAGGATCATTCTGGTCATTGGGGGAATCTCGATATTCCTGCCAAGCAGTCGAGGAGAGGTTAGCATAGATGTTGCATATGCAATAAAAGGACAACAATATAAGTATGTCATGGAGGAGAAGGAGAAGATACTAAAGTTTGTCCCAACAGAAGAGGAGCACCCAGTTGAGTAACTCACTCAGTGGGAGATGGAGTTAAAGGCACTGGAGGATTGGTTGTACATTCTGGAACCAGAAGGTGGCTTCCAAAATATAGCCATACATGAAGAGACATGCCAACACGAGTTGTAGCTGGAGGAAGATCGAATGGAACCAACCAAAGAACTGACAAGAGTTAGTCTGTTAGAGGAGGTAGTTGAACAACATTTCAGTGGTGATACTACAGAATTTGAGACTACAATAGAGTGGCCAATCAACGTCACAAGGGATTAAAGAAACATGGGAAATCAGGACGATCTACCCATAGAGAAGCATGAAGGGTTGCAACCAAGAAGATTTCACAAGAGGAAACTTCCAATGAAGCAGCTGGAAGAAGTCGTAGAGGAGATATGGAGGCTAATGTTGAGGCCAGTAGAAGAAGTGATCAAAAAGGAAAAGTTGGATAGAAAGGAACCTACATGACCAACAGGGAGGATGAAAATGCAACAGCAATAGAAGCAAAGAAGAGGAGTGGAAGGATAGCTCCAGGAGAAAGTTTGGGATCCAAGAGGATTTTAATAGATATGGGAATCTCATGAGTAGAAGCTCATGATTTTTCATAGCCGTGGAATATGATGTAGGAGCATCGCTCCACCTCAACACGCACCAGCTGATTAGCATGAGTGGTGCACACTCAAAGAATGGAGAGGCATCGCCCTCTCTTTTTTCCTTTGAGAATCTAAATTGTGATTAAGGAAATTAATGATGATGGGTTGGTAGAGTCAGGTTGTGCCTTCACACAAGCTGTAGATGAGGTCACCATTAATTGGTTGATGGTAGGAGGGATCTACATCTGATTCAGATTAGATATCCATCATTGTAATCTGCCTCATTAGTCAGGTGTTTTGAATGGTGATTAGACACCACTAGCTTATCTTGGAGGGAAGCTCATTGAGCCCCTCTTATATAAACTCTTTTATTATTTCCATTAGAGAATATGTATGATGTAGTTTAGGGAGAGACAAGACTAAGTAGCAGTTCAAACTCATGTATTGTAATGAACATTCCACCATTAATAGAAAGTAACATATTTTCCTATTTTTCAATTTCTGTGTAATGGATGTTTAGTTGTGAATGTCATTCGTATGCGTTTATGCTTTAGATGTATGTTTGGAATCATCTACAGGGATATATTTATAAACTTCTAT
>ML796652.1:295885-307018 GCA_009831015.1 Picea engelmannii
TTTTAGTTTTTATTTTTTCAAAACAAAATTCAAGTTATAGTTTTTGTTTTTAAATTGGATGTTTTTTTTTTATATTTTTAAAAATTAACTCGCAAACTTTTTTCTTTTTCTAATTTATTTATTTTTTAATGTAAATTTAAAAAACAATAAAAAACAAAAATCTAAGAAACGATTTAGTAGCAGAGTTTTAGTTGTTTATTGACGATGGTACTAATTTTCGCGGCCACAATTTCAATTAAGTTATAATTTTAACTAAAAACAAACCTAGTGCTACTGGTAGCATCACTTTTTGATTCAAGGGTAAATTTTCAGTCTTTGTCCACAATGACATCAGTTGTCAACATGACGATTCTGAATTTTAACCATCATAAAAAAGGGTGCTATCGGTAGCACCACCTTTTGATTTAGGGGTAAAAATGGCCACTTTAAAAAAATGAGAACTCTAGAGAGTTCTTGTTAAGTTGGTAACTTGTTTACTTTGCTTGATCATCTATTAGATCTGGAATCACAACCTTTGTATACTACCACGGTTCTTTTCTCTTCAGTAGGGTTTCCATATCTGGTGCCCATACTACAAAATTTGATATGTTCAGACAATAGGATCAATCTTCGAAGCCATCTTCGATATCTAGAAAAAAATAGGTATGTTTCAACAAGTTCCAATCAGAAAACCATCAACCTAGAGTCAGTCACACAATAGGTTCAACTTAACAAGGCTTACAAATAACACTCCAAGGTTTTAAACCATCATATCTAATACCATCTCAGGGAATACAATGGAACACAACATGAAACAAAAAACACAATATTGTAGATAATCGAAAAGAAGAAAAAAAAATCGAAGATAAAGGTTGGTGTCTAAAGACATTGTTACAACACTTAAGTAGAGTGCACTGTGATTAGAACATCACAGTGCATGTTGCACATATTGATCTGCATGATCTATTGCACAATCTCCATGATGATAATGACCCAAGGGGTCTACTTTTTATAGCTTCAATATCTAACCAACTTCCATAAAATCTAAAAGATGATGTCTACATGTAACCGTCAGTTATTAGAGTTTACTTCACCAAATTCATGATGTCGAGTTGGCTCGACAAGAATGATCGACTTGACCACCTACGCATCTAACTCGTAGTTGATTGTTGGAATGGTCGATCCACTACTCGACTATATTTGACTTTTTGTTGACTTTTCAACCGATAGGAATGTGCTTGACCAACTGGTGTAGTGTGTAGGACGATCATCCAACCAAATGTATCCAGATGTTGGTCGACCTCTCAATCATATAAACCCAAGAGATGTGCGATGAACCATTAATTCTTGATGTTTGAATAGGTCCCTCTAATACTTTCACATCATAAACTATCTTAAAAAGCATTGTCTTCTTCTTTTCTCCAATATATCATAGGTTGCAATTAACTGCCATAGTACTTCAATTCTACCATTCCACCCACCAGGGATTTTCATTAACCTATTATTCAATGAAATATTTTCTTTTTTTCTTTTATGCTTATTCATATTGACAAGTTTTCTTAAGAATGTACAAAAAAATCTTTCATTAAAACTACTTCCCTTTTGAAGTTTAGTTGTGAAGGATTATCCCAAGGAATTAATCATTTCCATAAGCAAATAAGATTTATCAGTCATCTCCCATAATTCAAAGAGTAAAATCATCTTATTATCGATATTGTTGGAAACAGTATTTTTGAATCCGTGTAATAACTCTTGAGTTGCTTTGGATTTGGAAGATTTCTCAGGTGTTTATTTTGAATTATCCTTAGTTCCTTTGATAGCAGGAGATTGTGTGAATAATGGTTCAAGGTTCAAGGCTATCATGTCTAAGAAAGAAACAAGCATGGCTAAGCTATCTACAACCGAGGTAGATTATATTGCAACAACAACATGTTGTACACATGTTCTTTATATGAAACAAACTTTGACAGATATACAGGTTGAGTATGATGAGCCCATTCCAATATATTGTGATAATACAAGTTCCATCAGTATCTCAAAAAACTCGGTGATGCAATCCAAGATGAAGCACATTCCAATCAAGTATCACTTTCTATGGGAACAGGTTGCAAAAAAGAACATTAGAGTTGAGTATGTGGGCAAAAAAGAACAAGTGGAATACATCTTTACAAAACCACTTCCACGGGAAGCCTTTGAATATCTTCGCCAAAGACTTGGAGTTATTTCTACTCCAAAATGAATGCTTTTTGAATGTTTATCTTATATGTCTTAGATGTACATGAGGAAACACCATAAGAGGATAGTTCAGTCAGGGGGAGCAGCCCTAGATGGAAAGATACCTTTGCCATTGATGACAAAGGGGGAGAGATTTATTAGATGCAGAGGACATAGGCATGGTTCCAGGGGGAGCAGATTTATCAGATGCAGAGGATAGAGTCAAATTTATCAGATACAGAGGACATAGGCATGGTTCCAGAGGGAGCATGAGTGATTTGATTTCAGTATTACATCAGATTGTTGCCATCAATGACAAAGGGGGAGATTGTTGATTAAGGTTGGTTGTCATTGATGTCAACCCTTGAAGAAAGCCCCACAACACAAAGGTTAGGGTAATGGACCCAATATTGTTTAATGTAAATATGACTCATTATTTTCTTGTCATGGTTGATAAGAAGTAAATATGGAAGTGGTCCCCTTATGGTGAAATCCCTCACGAGAAGACACTTTGTGAAGTAAGAGAGACCATGCTTAATTGTGGAATAATGAGATGAAGGTCAATGAATTTGTTAGGTAAACTATCCTAGATGGATAGTTCTTGTCATTTCATTTCTTATGTTATGTGGAACGTCACATAACTCCTCATGGTTAGAGAGTTATGGCCATGAAAATTTGGAGACCCCAGGTTTGGGTAATGGACCCAATTTTGTTTGATGGATAAAAATATGAGTTATAATATATTTTTAGATAATAATATTCTATATGGATATTACATGTCATTACATTTCTGTTGGTATGTTGAACGTCACATAAATCCTCACGGTTTGAGAGTTATGGCCTTACAAAGTTGGAGGACCCTCATAGGTCATCCAAAAACCCCAAAAGGTCAAAGTAGTCAAAGTGGTTTAAGAGATTTTAAAAGGTAAATAATTAAGTGAAGTAATGAGTGTATTATAATTCAAAGTGAATACAAAATAAATTATTTCAATAATGAATTTAATGGATAAATTAGAATTGGGTTAACCCTAAAATAAGGAAAGTGGGGCCAAGTGACCTAGAATATGTTTTTAAGGAAGCTACTTGGAGAGTATAAATAATAGGAAAGGCTCTCTCATTTTAATCACACTTGAGAATATTGAATATCCATAGGTGTCTGAGGTAACCAAGGATATATAAGCCAGAATTTTGAGGTAAGGTGAAGAAAACAAGACCGAAATGCAAGGAAGGATAAATTCTTTTGATGGTGTTTTCTAAGGTATGTTATTTACAGGTCATCTCACCATTTTCACTATAACATTTTTTATATAATGATTCTGACCATGAAATTTCTATGTCATTGAGAAAACATATCCAAGTATCTGTGGTAAAAAATTCATCTTGTGGTTCATTGTATTTTTGGAGTTACACTCCATGGAAAATGGGGTTTGTGGCTAGTCTTGAAACTAGTCAAAAACAGGTGTTTCGGGTAAAAACGTCATAACTTCTTCATAATAGATCCAAATTCAGTGAAACCCAATGTGTTATTTAGGGTACCATCTTAAGTATTCTGTGTAATAGTTTCATATCAATTAAAAAAACATGTTTTGTGGGGCACGCTTTACAAGTTCTCTCTCTAGAATAAACTATAATTCAACAAGGTATGCCATTTTTTCTATAACTTATTTTCTAAGAGGTTCCAAGTAGTGACAGCTGGACGAGTTGCATAAAAAACACTAAAGAACATTATGTATCGGTTTCATATATTTATACAATACATGTACAAAGTTATGATTACTTCAAGTTAGGGTTATTGACTAATCCAAAACTAGGCATGTGAGACTAAAGAAAAGTTTGCTGAAAATTCTAGTCTCTTGTTGTTGAAGTTAAGGAAGGTTTGTAGGAATGTTATCATATAAAAAAATTCTATTACATAGCTACAAATCAGTTTTGGATGATTAAATTGATGAGGTCTTTTGGTTGAGGTACATGTTGAGTACATGGTTGAGACAAGTAGTTGATGCGTTGGCACATACATGGGGTGTATAGTTGATGATATTGGTACATATTGATAAGTCATAGTTAATGAGTACTTGACACATGATTGGTACATACTTGGTACATGGTTGGATGTACTTTTTTATGGTACAGTTTGATTACAAGTTATTTGGTACAGGTTGGTGCATGGTTGATGCACTTGTTTATGATACAGTTTGATTACAGGTTGAGGTACAGGTGGATGCATGGTTCATATTTAATGGTACATTTTTACAGCGGTATATCTCATAATGACAGGTTGGCAGTGGTTCAATCATTCTACTTCTACTTCAGGGTGTCAGGATGGGGCAAGGACAGGTGGTTGTAGCCACCTTCCGGTTGTAGCCGAAGAACATAGGGGGTTGTAGCCTCCTTCTGGTTGTAGCCAGAGAATTGGGGAGTTGGAGCTTCCCTCAGGTTGTAACCTGATAAACTAGGGGGTTGGAGCCTCCTTCCAGTTGTAGCTAGAAAACAAAGGAAGTTGGTGCTTCCAATGAATGTAATTCTTCAAGACATATAAGAAAAAGAATTTTGTGTTTTTCTTTGGATTTTGGTTTCCACGTAAAACAACGGTGTACTGTGTATGTGTATGTTTGTTCATTTTTTCATTACTTATTTACTCTGTAGTTATTGGATGATAATGCTTCATTGATATAACACTTGGATTATATGGTTAAAAATAATTAAATTTCTCTATTACTGATTCACCCCCCTTCTCAGTAATCCAACAATTGGTATCAGAGCAGGTTCCTTCAGAAATCAGTTTAACCACTAAAAGGTAGATCATGGAGAGTACCAGATCATATAAAAATGGAATACCATAGTTTTAGGGACATAAGTGTGCTTTTTGGAGCATAAGGATGAGTACATATATACAAGCACAGGGATTTCAAGTTTGGAAATCAATTGTAGATGGATACACAACATCAACAGTTCCACCAACAAATGACAAAGTAGTGAAACTCGGTGAGAATAATTCTAAAGCCACAAATGCACTTTTGAATGGTCTCAGTGATAGAGTATTCACCAAAGTTGCACATTGTAAATCTGCTAAAGATATTTGGGACAAGCTTCAAAATATTTATGAAGGAGATACAAAAGTCAAAGAAGAAAAGATTCAAACTTACAGAGGTCAGTTTGAACAACCAAAAATGAAGGAAGATGAAGATAGCACAACCTACTTCTTATGATTCGATGAAACAATGAATACAATCATAGGATTGGGAGAAGAAATTGAAGAATCTGTAATTGTTAAAAAGATAATAAGATCTCTTCCTACGAGATTCAACCCTAAGATATCAACACTAGAAGAAAGATCAGATCTAGACTCAATAAGCATGGACGAACTGCATGTAATCTTCATAGAATATGAAATGAGAACTGAGTAGGAAAATTCAGATGTAAAAGAAGCATCCTTCAAGGCATCCAAAAGATCAAAGCAAAAGAAAAAGGAACAAGAAGAATATAGCAGTAGTAGTGACGCCTCGAAAGATGATGAAGAAGTGACCAACTTCATCAAAAGACTGAACAAGGAACCCAACGATAGGTATAGAGGTAAGCTCCCTTTAATTTGTTTTAATTGTGATGGTATTGGTCATTTTGCTAACAAATTTCCTCATAAGAAAAAGAGAAATGATGAAGGTTACTCAAAAGGAAAACACACATATAAAGGCAAAAGAGCTACAAAGAAATTTTTCAAGAAAAACTTTTACACAAAAGAAGACATCTCATCATTAGATGAAGATGAAGTCAGTGACAATGAGACAGGAAGATTTCTATTCATGGCAGTAAAAGATTCTCACAAAGAAGACTCTGAAGAAGAATATGAAGAAGATGAAGAATAATGTGAAGAAGTCGAAGAAGAAATTGAAGAGACAGAAGTTGAATATCGAGAAGAATTTATGTGTTCCATAGAAGTTATCAGAAGAGAAAAGAATAAAAACAAAAAACTACAAGCAGAACTAGACAAGAAAAAGGACACTCGAGAACCAGAAGAAATGATCACAAAATTGAAGGTTCAAATAGAAGAAGATAAAAGAATTGAAGAAGAACTCAAAGAACAACTATAAGAAAAGACAAGATCATTGGAAACTTGGAAGCAGAGGTTGTCACACTAAGAAAGGATATTCAAAAGAAAAATATACAAAATAGCTCAAAAGTTATGGATGACATTATCAACAGTCACAAATCTCATCTTGACAAGTCCAGACTTGGATACAATCAGACAGAAAATGGATTAAGGTCCAAAACAACATAACAAGAAACAAATCCAAAGAGCTATGCAGAAACAATCAAAGAGGATAGGAAGATATACAAGGAAGATTACATGAACACTCCTCCACCAAGAAGATTCGGATTTTAGAATCAACAAAAGACATATAGGCCTCAAGAAGAAGAAGGATTCATAAGAGCACCTCCTTTCAGAAGATCTTCAACTCCCATGTATCAAACTATATTTTTTGGTTTATGTTATGCATGTAATAATTTTGGACATAAAGCTGTGAATTGCAGAGCTAACAATAGGAACAGTAACAACTTTGAGAGTTATACACAAAGGGATTATTCAAGGAGACCTAGTGACACACAAAGAAGAAGTTACAATAGGTTTGAATCTTTGATCACCAAAGTGGAATGTTACAAATGTAACAATTTTAGACACATGGCCAAGGATTGCAGAATGATAGTCCCTCCTAAAGAACCTCAATAGAATAAAAATAGTCATAGACAAGAACCTCAAAAAACAACATGGATAAGAAAGTAAGATCAATATAACAATGAAGAATGCACAGTCACTCTACAAGCTAAGAAGTAGAAACACGGTTGGTATGTTGACAGTGGATTTTCAAAACACATGACAGGGGATAAAGACAAATTTCTTACATTACGAAAAGGAAAAAATGGATCAGTCTCCTTCGGAAATGATAATTCATCCAAAATCATTGGAGAAGACACATGTTTGAATTGGGAACAAGAATGAAAATGTACAAAATGTTCTACTGGTAGAAGATATGAAACAAAATCTTCTAAGTGTGAGTGAAATGTGTGACCAAGGTCATAAACTTACTTTTGATTTAGAAAAGTGTGATATAATAAAAGAAGGTTTAGGGAAATTGGTCGGTACAGCTGCAAGAACTTCAAACAACATATATGTGTTAAGTGAAATAGGAAATGAAGATGAAAGTTGGATATGGAATAAATGAATGGGTCACATGCATTTTGATAACCTTGTCAAAGTCAACAAAAGAGAAGAAGTCAGAGAAATGCCCCAGATCACAAAACCAACTAACACTTTATGCAAGAATTGTCAACAAGGAAAGCAAACAAATACCAGGTTCAAATCAAATGAATATTTAACAACAAGACCACTGGAAATTGTGCACACTGATCCAGTGGGACCAGCTACAACAAAGGGCTTAAAAGGTGAAAAATACTTTATGTTATTAGTTGATTATTATACAAGAATGACTGCAGTTTTCTTTCTCAAGAACAAGTCAGAAGCTTTTGAAAACTTCAATATCTACAATGAAATGGTTGAAAATGAGATGGATTCAAGAATCAAATGTTTGAGATTTGATAATGGAGGAGAGTTCACTTCAAAGGAATTTATGGACTACCGTAGCAGTCATGGAATAGAAAGACAATTCTTCGTTGCTGGGACACCTCAACAGAATGGAGTTGTTGAAAGAAAGAACTGTTAAAATATTGTGTAACTGCAAAGAATATTCTTATCCCCTTTTGTGGATAAAGATAAAATATATTTATTATTGATTAGATCAATCCCCTTTTGTGGATTGATCATGTCAGTCATTGTAATTGACCAAATCCCCTTTTGCGGATTGGTCAAACCCTAATTGTAATAGGCTAAATAAGAAGTCATCCCCATAATATATTAAAGAGGCCCCATAATATATTAAAGGTGGTTATAATCACCCAGAAGAAGAAGTTGGCCCTGCCAGTGAAGAGACACTTCCACACGTGCCATAATTGTATAAATAAGAGAGGCCAGCGCCTCATTTGAACACACACTCAACTCACTCATCTAGTGTGCAAGTTTTGAAGGAAGATGTAGTTGTCGATTGCCAGAAGAAGGAAGAGAGAGAGGTGTGTTGCTCAGTGTTGGATATTCTCTGTTGTCTAGTTCATTATCTTGGCATTGTATTGGCTATCTATATTAAGGAAGTTTTGCTAGGTTTTCTTCCCCTTGTGGGTTTCCCAGGATAAATGATTTTTTACTCTTGTGATTGTGTTTATCTCAGTGATCCTATCTATGCTATTGTTATCTAGTAAATTGAAAGTAACCTAATAATAGCAGAGAATTTAACATGGTAATATAGCTAAGATGAAGAGAGCATCTTTCACAAGAAAAAGAAAAACGTCACTGTTGTCATACATGAAAATTAAGGATTTTTATTGAAGAAGGTTTTCAACCCCAAATCCATCTAGAAAGGTGTGCCCTACCTCAAGGAACATTTTGGCATCTTTAGTGCACATTTTCAGTGGCTATATCTCCCATAAAGTGAAACCCTAGTTTTCACAAAGTATCAGAAGTACCAGAAAACCAGAGTACTAGAAGTATTAGAAAACCAGAAGCACCAGTCCAGAAATACGCAAATCAAGTTTGAAGGGGTAAAATTTGGATTTTCAGAAATCTGACTGTACCAACATGCTCGCCTCAGTCCAACGCATCTTTTTGTGAGTTCATTTTCTAGATCCAAGAAATTTGATTCTTTTATTATTTCTATAGCCCGAAGGGCTAGGGTTTCTACTGTAAGAAACAATAGCTACCAACATGAGGGTAGAAGACAGGCTAGAAGGATCTAGAAACTTCAGATCTTGGAAGCATAGGTTGTAGATGATTCTAGATGAGAATGATCTCCTAGAACATGTTACAGTAGGTGTACCAGAACCAGATGAAGCAAAGAAAAAGACCAAGCATAAGAAGAATGAAAAGAAAGAAAAGAGAATCGTGTCAGAGTCAGTAAAGGATCACTTGATCCCTCATATATATAAACTACAGATAGCAAGGAAAATGTATGAAGCACTTAGCAGGTTATATGAAAGCAAAGACATCAGCCGAAATCTTACCTCAATAAATCAGCTTTGTAATATGAAGATGGACAACTCAGAATCTGTCACATCCTACCTTATGAGAGTTTCTCAGATCAGAGATCAACTTGCATCTATTGGAGATGTCATTAGTGACAATGAGATTGTAACCATAACCCTAAATGGGTTTCCAACATTTTGGATTCCTTTTGTACAAGGAGTGTGTGCAATAAGCAAGTTACCCAAGTTTGATAAGTTATGGGAAGATTGTACACACGAAGAATCTAGACTTGCAGACCAACATAAGAGATTAATTGTTGACGAAGAGGAAGCTCTTATAGTTCAAAAGAACAAAAGAAGTTCCTTCAAAAGGAACAATAAATAAGCTAACTCCGTAATAGTTCCAGACAAGAAGAAAGATGTTTCAAAGATCAGATGCTACAACTATCAAAAGTTGGGACACTTTTCCTATGACTGTCCTCAAGGAAAAGGGAAAAGAAAACATCAAGCACATGTGGTAGAGGAAGAGGAATCTCCTCCCTCAAAGAAAGCTTTAGCATAAATTAAGGATTATGCACTTTAAGTTGAAGATAGTTGATTTGAAGAAAGATAGAAAATGGTGGAGTCCGTGAAGCCTCCCCACACAAAAACAAAAGATAAGTATTCATGTTTATTTCTAGTATCTTGTTTACTTCAATACTTGATCATTACAAGTTAGACTTTTGTGAGAATGTTAATTAACCTCGTTTTACTTCAGTGTCTATGAAGACTTATGAAGGAAGTATCAAAGAAGAGGATGAAGAAAGAGATAACATATTTATTTCATGTATGATCACTCATGAGAGTGACAAAGAAAGCATACTGTAAGTAAGTTTACAAGTCTCAGAAGAAATAACTTATGCCATGAATTGCAGAATTTAGACAACACGACAAGAACGTATGATATTGTGACAGTCAGTGAAGAACAGACAATATCTGATATTCATATAGGAGTAGGAGGCTCCTAAAGATGTAGATTAGAAATATTCAAGATGAAGAAAAAGATGGATACTCAGATATAGTGGATGAGATGTAGGTAACAACAGGTTTCTCCAGTACCGTTCTTATAGATGCAGAGGGAGAAGGTTGATTGAGTATGAAGAAATAAAGAAAGAAATATTCGAACTCAAGAAGGCACCCAGGATATTATAGAACAAAACTTCAAGGATGATGACTAGAAGCTATTAGCTTGGTGTAAGAGGGAGCCATGTCTCCAAGTTCGAAATGGAGGATCGTGATTTGGTGCAGTTAGGAAAGCAGATGGATGGTGCCCAATAGATGGGTAGCATGGTATTATACCATTGAAAAATTTTGGACCATAAGAGATTCTTTTAGATCCCATAGCTAGACCTTCATAGAGAAGGAAGATACCTTCGTAGAGAAGGAATGAACAATCCCATAGGTAGACTTTCATAGAGAAGGGGAATGAGAAATTAACCAAGATTGGCCTCTATCCAAGTGTTGAGTTTTGGATACTCTAGGGACATGCTAGAATACCCTCGTAGAGAGGGGTGTGACCACCTTCGTAGAGAGGAATGTGGATTTTTCTCCAAAGGGCAACAGGCATATACTCTCCTCTAGCCAAGGATTGAGTAGCTCGGAACACAAACCTTGACTATATGGAATGATTAGTTGGTTATTGAGGTTTGTGTTGTGATCTTGTGTGGATCATGGAAAGGGAGTCTAGTCTTGCCCTGGCTAGCATCTTAGCTTCTCTAGTTCATGTGGGATGACTAGGAGTGAAGCTATGGTAGTAGTCCTCCCTAGTGGATGGGTGAGATAGATGACTACAAGAGAAGGGAGAACATAAAAGGAATGGAAAAACTCATAGGACATCTT
>ML796652.1:335229-353291 GCA_009831015.1 Picea engelmannii
GAGGATTATATCTTCCTCTTGGAGGTTTATTCCTCCCTTTACATTTGGAAGCCGTAGCTACCTTTAGAAGTCATTACTTCCCTTGAACAATAACTATTGATTATTTCTCATATATTGTCCATGGTGTATTGTGGTGTATTGGTGTAACTCTTATACTATTGTTCATTGCTCATTGGATATAGTTGAATGGTTTAAGTATAAGTTGAAAAATGTTTTAAATTGTACTTGATACTAATTCACCCCAGTCTTAGTATCAACAGAAAAGTTTGATGAAAATGCTAGTCTTTTGTTGTTGAAGTTAAGGAAGGTTTGAAAGAATGTGATCATATACACCAGGTCTATTACAGATCTACAAATGAGATTTGGATGATGAAATTGATGAGTTCTTTTGGTTGAGGTACATGTTCAGTACATGGTTGAGACAAGTAGTTGATGAGTTGGCACATACATGAGGTTTGTAGTTGATGACGTTGGTACATATTGATGAGTCATAGTTGATGAGTAGTTGACACATGATTGGTACATACTTGGTACATGGTTGCATGCACTTGTTTATGGTATAGGTTGATTACAGGTTATTTGTTACAGGCTGGTGCATGGTTGACGCACTTGTTTATGGTATAGGTTGATTACAGGTTGAGGTATAGGTTGATGCATGGTTCATATTTATTGGTACATGTTTACAATGGTATATCTAATAGTGACAGGTTGATAGTGGTTCCATCATTCTACTTCTACATTAGGGTGGCAGGACGGGGCAAGGACAGGTGGTTGTAGCCACCTCCCAGTTGTAGCTGAAGAACATAGGGGATTGTAGCCTACTTCTGGTTGTAGCCAGAGAATTGGGGAGTTGGAGCTTCCCTCAGGTTATAGCCTGAGAAACTAGGGGGTTGGAGCCTCCTTCCAATTGCAGCTGGAAAACAAAGGAAGTTGGTGCTTCCAATTAATGTAATTCTTCAAGACATATAAGAAAAAACATTCCATAGTTTTCTCCCGATTTGGGTTTCCACATAAAACACTGGTGTACTATGTATGTGTATGTTTGTTCATTTATTCATTGAATATTTACTCTATAGTTATTGGATGACAATGCTTCATTGATATAACACTTGAATTATATGGTTAAAAAGGATTAAATTTCTCTATTACTGATTCACCCCCCCTCTTAGTAATCCAACACCAACCACTAAACAACAACTCCACCAATTAATAAGTATTTCAATAGTTAACATCACAATTAATAGAGCCCACAATTATTCTTTTATTTTACAAATGACAATTTCCATTATCTAACTATAGCAAAATCAATGAGAATGATGTATAGTATTATTGATATATTAAAGTAATTCATGCTTACTCTTTAACTCAAGGAGTTAACTCAACTATTTTTCACTCATGTCATTGAGCATTTAACTAATTCTATGCCAAAAAATGTCTATATAACACAACACACCATTTTACATTGATGTGTGTATTGAGAATGACATCCATGAATGTGTGAAAACATCTCTTAAATATTCAACAAATCATTTTTAGAAAAGGTCTTTCATTAATATATCAAAATAAACTCACCCTTGAAAGATCTCTAAAACTTGATTATATTTTATGTAATCAAATTTTAATTTCATAACTCTGTATTATGAGAGGTTTCTTAGTTGAGAATCTACGTAGAGTATATTGGCAATTGTTTTTTTGGTGATGTATAGGTATATTGATAAATTGTGGTGTTAAAATGTTGTAGTTTAAATTGTGTTTCAAATATATAAGTTTGGTTCAAATATTTAATGAAATAGTTTAAAAAAAAATCTAATTTTATTTGCTTAAAATCATAAATCTTACATGAATTTAAACAAAACTTTGTATGACTTTTATTTATTTTTAAATAAAAAAATAAAAAAAATTCATTTTAAATGAAATATTAATATTTGGAATCATTTTAATAATATTTAGTTTTATTATTTATAACATATGAAACTATGAATATGGAAAGATACATTCATAAATTTTCGATGCAAAATATAAAAATTTAATAAATCATGAAAATACCTTTTCATAACTTTTCACCATATATATTGAACGGAAAGTAGCATTAATCAATAGTACAAATATATATGGAAGACGAATGACTAAAGGGAAGGATTTTTGAGATTATACTCTTATTAAAGTGTCCCATGAACACAAAGGAGATTTATACATGGACATGTTGTGATGGATCTAAGCATATATTTTGATATGGTAGGTTTAAAAGAAGAATGTGAGTATACTTGAGGGTTAAGATCAAATGGTTGTTAGTGGAGAGTATGGAAATCATAGAATTTAATTTTTTATTTCATTTCTTTGAAGAATAAAAGTTAAAGTTGATTGATGTAAAACTTATTAAAATAGTGTTTACTTAAAAAAATGGTAGAAGAGGTAGAAGATGAATCTCTAAAAGGAAGGATATATTTCTTGTAAATGAATAGTTGATGGTGGATATAGTTAGGGTAAATTACTGGGTGAGTCAGAAAGGTTTATTGGATAATTAAATAAGGGAAATGAAACATACCCAGTACCCTTTGTCAGTCGGTGAAGTTACAGGTTACCACTTGGAGACATAATTTTTCCATTTATTTCTTCTAACACCACTTTATAACATACCCAATACCCTCTATCAACTATTGAAGATACAAGGTACTTCTCATAACATAATTTTTCACCTGATTTCTTTCTCTAATGTCAATAATCTCTTTGACTTACTATGAGTTTATGAATGAATGCAACATGACAAGTAGGTTTATGAAACTATAATTAATCATTCAATGTTATAGATGTATATTGATTGATTCACACATGTAAATAGGGCACCATTAAATCCATAACATGAACAACATTAAATTCAACATAATCATAAATAATCCATAAATTCTTATATTTGTGGGAATAATTTACCAATTGGTTGTAGGTGAAGGACATTCCACCCAACCATAGGATATCTATGTCCAATACTATTTTTACAATAGGGTCATCCTCAAGATAAGGCTATGAGTCCACAAGGAGGGACTCTTCCTGTAATATCCCTAAGGATGAGCCCTGTTGTATCATGTTTATGAATTGTAAATCATTTTTTGTAGGCCGGTGAGACGAGTATTGATAAGTTGGTAGACTTATGTGTTTATTAGGCTGGAGAGCCTACGTGTTAAGGCCTAGAGCCTGTTTTTGTAAATGTAATATGAAGAACATTAATAAAGAATAAACATCACTATGTGTAGACCGACCATGAAGAAAGAGTGATGGGGGACTAAGATTCCACAAGGTGGATAAGGGGAAAGGGGCTGAAAGGTTGGAAAGAGAGGCTAAGTGTTGAGCCTAGGGGATAAGCTTAGGGGCTTAAGTCCTTGGGAATAATGATTTATTATTATTCCCATAGTTATGAGAAATGTATGTTTTTATACTAAGTTCCTAGAAGCGGAATGCGTGTAAAAGGGAACACATGTTATGGAGTGCATGCAGCCTCATGGGTGACATGTGTCAGCCCTGGCACATGCAGTTTAACCTAAAGATTGAACCGTGGAGGGGGTTTGTCCTCCATTCCACCGCGAATTGTCTGAACTGAGGGGAGCTCTGCGTCTGTGTTCATTATGCCTCACACAACTTAGGGTGGGAAGCCTGTGATGTTTTTCTAGAAAGATGTTTCACCTCGTTCCGAACGACAAAAGTCTGTGTTTGTCCTCTGCATTGATTGAGCCGTATCACCTGTGTGTCTTGTGAGCCGAGCCTAACTTCTCTTGCAGAGTAGTGTTGATACTTGAACCACCTTTGGGTTGCTACCTTCTGTGTTTTCTGAGTCGAATTGACCAGTGGTTGTGGCTGTTATCCTCACCTTGCAGAAATTGAGTTGAAAACTGGTTGAAGAGGTAGGTTGGCAGGCCTGCGAGCAACTCTCTTCAGGTGAGAGAGGCTGCTAGGAAGTGATTTTCTCTCAGAGAGAGTCCATCACCAGCTACTGAGATTTGAGACATCCTCATCTGGTCTATTTCCAAGGCCTAGAGAGGGAGGTGAAGCACTTATAGAATGAGCTTGTGAAGGTGTATATTCCCAGGAGAAACAAACATGTGGGGAATGAAAGTCCGTGAGTAGTGGGCATAAGAAGTCTTTTGGAGAGAATCCTTCCGATTGCTCTGTATAGTTTTTCCTGTAACCTCAGCCTAGTATAGCATTCTCTTACCTTGGGTGGAGCTTAGTCCCAACTCGGGGGGTGACCCACTATTGAGAATGATGAGCAGTGAGGTCTAAGGCTGGGAGATTCGTGGAAGGTCTGCACGTGGTTGGTGGAATTACCATAGTTTCAAATATAAGTATCAATTTGTGCTTAATATTATGTTTTGCATGCCTATGATGCTTATATGTTATCACGTATTCTATTGTGCATATGAGTTATTGTTAATGTGCTTGATGATGTATATTGACAATAATCATGTTCTTACTCTGTATTGTTTGATTAAATTTGCTAATTAGATTTAATATGAACTTATATATATAAGTATGAGAATGTTCCACGTGGTAGCGTTTCCCGACAAGTGGATTGGTGGTCGTGGATGTTACAATATGGTATCAGAACCATAGTTTCAACACTAAGCCTAGATGGGCTAGATAAGTGGTCTTTGGACCCAAGGTTTTGAGAGGCAATTGTGTTTGGAGGACTAATTTCGAACCTTAGATTGTCTCTAAGTGCCAAGGAGTTACTTGGCCGTGTCACAAAGCTCAGGAGGAATATTGGTAGAATAAAAATGCAGCCATAGATCAACTATGTGAAGAAGATTTGGACCATCCAATCCATGTCCAGACACTTAGGAGAGCACGCAGAAGAGATCAGATCTTGTCCATTAGATTTGAGTGTGTGGACCAATAGCTGTTGGATCTAGGCCCTAGGGAACGTGAACAAGGTTCGAAACCCTTTGGAGTTTCATAGGAGTGTGGATATCATGATACGCGAAGCCTCGACTTCATCAAGACCATCCATCAGGAGGGATGCATGGAGAGCGATCAACCTTTCACTGACTCGTTACTTGAAAAGGTCAAAGGGAAAGTTCGTGAGAATTATCGAAACATGAATTTGTGATTAGATCACAACCATTGATCAACCAAAGATATGGACTGTTAATTGTCCAGGAAGAATTTCGATATTTCAGGAAATGGGAGAAGTGAGAAGTGTTGATGCACATACTCCCGAAGCCTGAAATCGTGAAATCATGATGAGCCAAAGTAGTAATTCATGTTAACATTAGTGAGATGGATGAGGACACATGGGATATGTGCCACATGCCAGTGGGCCCCAAAGGAAAAAGTAGAAGCAATGGGGTTGGATGGCGTCGCCTAGATTAACGTGGAACTTCTTAAGAGAAACATGTGTCACCACCCTGGTTGGTGAAAGTTGTGTTGTGGGCTTGGTGGCTAGAAAGGTCGGAAGTTAGGAAGTCGAGAGTTGGAGAGGGAAGCAAGGGTGCAAGCCTCTAGGACCGAAATCCTAAAAACCTGAAACCCAAAACCCTGATGTTTTGATTGAAGAACCTTGAGACCTAGTCCTTGGTCATGCCCTTGGTCGCATGGGTTTGGAAAATGCGAGAAAAGGAATAAGGCCTGAGTGCACTACAAGGCGAAGCAGAGCTCAAAAAATTCATGGAAAGTGAACATTTCTTGAATCATGTTCTTTATGAATTTTGTGGGAATTGTTAAGGAATAATGACTTGACAAATTCCAGTTGTATTCATGTTGTGTTTGAAAAAGGTTAACTAGTGCCCAAACCATTTAGAGTTTCCACTGAGGGAAAAGAAATGAGGAAGGCACAAAATGATTCTAGTTCAGGGAATGAAGAAAAAAAAATGGCTGTTCATTTTGGAGTTGAAGGAATAAGGTCAAGGAGTGTAGGTAGACACCATCATCACTCCCAAGGTCACTCCAAGAGAAGGACACATAATAGTTCAATCCCATCTCCAACCAGAAAGCACAGGATATCTGGAGTGGATGAATTGAAGTGTTTTGGCACAAGGGTAGACCCAGGGTTCATCTCCAAGAGTGCACCAACAAGCCCTAGCTACTGGCCCTTTCGGAAACACCTGCAAAACAGATGCAGTCTCACCCAAAGAAGCTATGAGGGGATTGCAAGACAAAGATGTCTACAACCAAGGGAAATATCAAGTGGATCTATTACTGAACAAAATAATATGCAGAACTCACTTAAAAATGCATATCTACCAGGAACAACTATCTATCAGATCTAATACAACAATGCAACAATAGAATAACAACAACAAAGATTAGAACATCAATCATACATATATGACACAAGATATACATGGTTCACCCTCTCTCTAGGGATACATCTACAAAACTGTGCTATATTATATTGAGGTAAAGCATACAGTTCTTGTCTACACTCTTAGCTAGAAGATCTCTTTTCTTCTTCTATGATTCTCTCCTCTCCCTGTGCACCCAGCTGCAAGGTTGATCTTCACACCCAGCTGAATATCTTACAATCCAGAATGCTCTCGTACTCAACACTTCTCTCTCTCGATTCAATACTCACTCACATCAATAATACAACCGATTAGCAATAATAACATACCAACCCAAAACATCCAACCAACCTAGTCCCTTTAGACCTCTATTTATACATTAAAATCATTCAATGACAGCCTTAAGCCGAAACCTAAGTGTCCAAAACCCTAGATACCAAAACCCTAGGTCAACTTGACCCATGTTTTTAGGGATTCACCAGCCTGTCTTTCCTTTCTTCTCGCATGTTGCTCCAAATCATATAATGGTGTCTTTTTCCTCTTTCTGAGTCATCCACGATCCTTCTTCCTTGCTTATCTGTCATCCCCAATCTCCTCGTCCAATGAATTTATTTCTTGGGCTTCACTCCATATTTTCTTCTCTTTTGCTCACTTCGACCCAGTATGAGTCACTATGTCTTCTGTGAAGTTCAATTTTTCCCTTTTCTTCCTTGTTCTTCACTTCCTTCCATAACCAAGGGACAACAGGCCCCTAACACTCACCTATGAATCATCTCGAGGCACTTCGATCTGACTATTTTGTTGTACTTTAACTTCAGACTACACAGTGCAATATTTTCTTTCTGCTTGATGCCTCTTCTTCCTCCTTGTGCAGACTGTATTTTCTGTGTCTAGTACCCAATTTCAACTACACCTGGTACCTAGACCCTTGATCTATTTGATTTTACTGAGAGCTGGGAGGCAGCTGGTTGTCATAGTACAACTTCAGTGGACTCCCATTCACTAGTCCTTCCTTCTTTCTCCATTCAACGTCTTCACTTGTGCATCTCCTCCTTCTATAACATAAACAATATCATATGGCCCAAGCCAATGCGTTTTGAACTTCCGATGATGCTTGATGAACTTGTTGTCATAAACCAACACTAGATCTCCTTGTCTAAATGCCTTCTTCTTGATGTGCCTGTCATGATAGGCCTTCTCTCTTTCCTTCTGTATTTGTTGATGGAATCCTACAATGAACCTATCTTCCTCAAGTTCGACCAACTGTGCAAGTCTCTCTTGAACAACTTCAGTATCATCCATACCTATAAAGGAAACAATCCTCAAGCTTGTTACTAAATACTCCATTGAAACAACAACTTCAAGACCATAGACCAACTTAAAATGAGTCTTCATTGTCAGCTTCTTGCAAGGGGTTCTATAGACCCATAATACTAATGGTACTCTTAAATCCCAATCATCCCTATTTATGCAACATATCTTGGTTAGTGCTATTTCCAAAATCTTGTTGAATGATTCAACTGTCCCATTTTCTTGTGGATGGTATGGTGTGCTCTTCTGATGGTGGACTGTAAATTCTTCAGTCGAGGCTTCAACTTTCTTATCGATGAAATGTGTTCCTTGATCGCTCATAAGGATCCTTGGGCATCCAAACCTAGTTATGATGTCATCAAATATGAAGCGCATAGTTGTAGTTTCACTATAGTCCTTAACTGCTCGAGCTTCGACCCATCTGGTCAAGTACTTTATTGTTGTGATTATGTACCTTGCTCCTATGTGCTTTCCTGGTGGGTTTATAGGTCCAACGAAGTCAATGGCCCATTTCTTAAATGCTTGTAGGGCCAGTTTTGGTGCTAACAACATTTCATCTCTTCTGGAGGGTTTCCAAACCCTTTGGCATACATTGCAGGCTCTGGAATAGTCTTTAACATATCTGTGTAAGGTAGGCCACCAAAGGGCATCTTGTTGGGCCCCAACAACTCCCCTTATATTTTTACAAAATTTAAAGGGCCCCTATTAGAATCTTGATAATTATAATGAGCTACAGAATCAACCTTTTCAAATAGTTCCATTCCTTGGCTTGCTTTGAGACAAACTTAAGACATTCACTTTAGTATGAGTCATTTATTACAAGAGTATATGTCAAAAGTTAAAAACGAGCATAAAAATCTCAATTTAAACAAAAACGCTAATTTTTATCAAATGTTTACTTTTGTTTAAATTATGATTATGTGTTTATTATTTTTCTCATTAGCAAGTTTGACTATTTTGAGTAATGTGTTCAGTACTTCATCAAATAATATCTTGGTTGGTTTCTCATTTTCATGAAATCATTTGGTGATGTTAATTAATTAAATTCTCTTTTCATTTTGCATTTCATTTCAAAATAATAATAATCAAAGAATTATCTATCATTTGTTTGATTTTGTAAAAAACTAAAATTAATATTTTTTATCCATTAATTTGAAGCTTCTAGATCATATTTGAAAACAAATTATAAATAATGTTTGTTTATAAGTTATAATTAGTTTGAATTCATTTTTTATTTTTCTAGATTTTGTTTTATTCACAATTTTTAGGTTATTAATTTAGGTTTCTTTTTGTTTCACAGGTTTCTATTATCAAATATTTGATACGGATCTGATCATGGCTTGATTTTATTATCCAAATACGTTCAAGATGATTGATCCAAAAATAATTTTGGATTTATACAAATAATTTTATGAGCAACAACAGATAAAATTTGGAAAGGCGTCAAGATCAGACACACCATTTTGCAGGACTGATTGCAGCCAAACCGTGAGGAATTTGGAGAAACAGTTGAAAACCCAGAACCGTAATGGACCCATTTACCTTCCACATAGATATTTTCCCAAAAAAATGTACGATTTGAGAGATATTTGGGTCTCTTTTAGAGGCAAATTTCAGGTGGCGGAAATTAATAGTGACGCCGAGACTGCTCATTCATTTTTATAAATATATGAGAAAGATGAGAGCCATAGGGGATCCAAGAATTGGAGAGGAGGATTTTAATCCTTTCTCTTTTATATATTATTGTTTTTGTAAACTTTTTATTTCTTTTCAAATGGAGTAATGGATGGCTGGAGGCTTTTGGAGAATGGACGAGTATTTTTAACGAAGAATATGGAATTCCATGTTGCTTAATGACTTTTTTTCTGTAAGTAAAATGGTTTTATTTTCATACAATATATTCATATTCTTTGAATAATTAATTATGCATTGATTTAAATATCTTTAGTCTTTTTTATCAATACATGGTTAATTATTATTATTTATATATTAATTTTTCCAATCTTTAAGAGTTTATTATCTAAAACAATTCTTCCAGGACTACAATATGGGCATGTGATTTTGAGAAAGAATATGGGAAAGTAATTCATATTTGGCTTTAGACCTGTGTGATACTTATTCCATTTCATTCCTTCATTATTGATATATTATGAAAATGTTATAACGGTTGATTTTAGCTTTAGCTTGTCAATCATATGGTGTTTTCATACTGTTAAATGTTATATGCTGCCCAAAATTTCTTATTCCATTTTTTATGTGTGATCAATCAATCATTTGATTATTATGGAATTTATTTCTAATGTTAAATGATGTATAATATCAATACCCAGAATTGAGTTTTCTTTCGTTCTTAAATATTGATTATCTTAAGACCACACGATTTTTGATTAGTTGTCTTCCTGTTGTTATTAATTTACTCCAATATCAAATACTTCTTTGAATGTATTCTGGAAGTGCTAGTATTGTTTTGTTATAGGTTTCCCTTAACAACAGTACAGGCTAGAGCTCATACAACATAGAAAGATAAATACCAGTTTTGTTGATTAGCGACAGATTATTATGTGTGTTATTTAGTTAAGTTGTTTATGAATGAAACAACGAATGTATAGTTCATCTTTCACTATCCACATGTTCATGTTTTATTAAATCTTTTTTTGCAAGATTCTTTAAATTTATAAAAGAAAAACAATAAATGTTTTTATGTGATTTCTTTATCTTCTTTCTAGAAGAAATCATTTTTACATCGATTTTTGTAAGTTTCGATTAAAATTTGCAGCTTGTAAATCATGTAAATAAATGAGACTTGTATATCTTCTGCTTAAATACAACTACTATAGTTACATTTGAACATATGTAAATATATATAGTGTTTAGTAATTAGTTATTTATTTCTTTATTTTATTTGTTTCTTTTGGGATTCTTAGATTGGCTAACGGAGCCATTAAACCCGTCAGAACGAGTTACACCAAACGGCTTGGGTTATTTAGACAACCCCGGATCAGACTCGCTCTTCCAGTTGACGGACAGTCAATTTCTCCCATCAACACATCTCTCAGGACCTTTTGTGCAGTTGTTTTCCTTGCATAATGTCCTCCTGCGATGCCTTCATGAGATTCTGCAAGGATCAACATGCATTCTTCCTCCATAACTCATCTTTGCAAGATCTCATTCGGTCCCATCTTGTATAGCTGACCAACTATAAGTGAAAATCATGTAACGTGCACCACTAGCTGTTTCTTCTGGGGAGTTGTGTACTCGCTAGGTGCCATTCTAGTTGACAGGAACTGGACTATGTCTGTGAATTGGTCATTGATTTTTCTAATGGCTAGAAACTATGCATCCCGTAGTGTATCCTCCAAACTGGTGGGTTCTTTTCCATGTTCCAACCTCAACAAGTGGTCAGGGCCTTTGTTCATTCTTCTTGGCTTAACTATGATCTCAAAATCATATTCTTGAAACAACAGAATTCATCTACATATTCTCCCTCCCAACATTGGCTTGTTGACCAAGTACTTTATCGTGGAGTGATCAGTAAACATTTTAAAGTTTCCTCCCAACAAATAGTGGTGAAATTTCTGTAGTGCGTACACCATGGCTAATCCCTCTCTTTTAGTAGCAGTATAATTAATCTCAGTAGATGATAGCTTCTTGCTAGAAAAGGCTAATGGGTGGTCAATTTCTCCTATTCACGGTTGTGCTAATACAACTCTTAAAGTGATGGAAGATGCATCGACTTGTACATGAAACTCCTCAGTCCAGTCTAGAAAAACCAAAATGGGCACAATAACCATTTTCTCTTTCAATGTGTCAAAGCTTTGCTGGAATTCTTCATTCCAACCAAACTGACAATCCTTCTTCAACAACTTCTCCATGGGTGTTGTGATATGATCATATCCATTAATAAACTTCCTATAGTATCCTGTGTGTCCCAGCGTCGTGCACAACTATTTAACTATTGTAGGAGGGGGTAGATCAACTATAATGGCGATCTTGGATGGGTCTGCCAGTAATCCTTTCTTACATACAATACGTCCCAACAAAAATCCAAATGGGGAAAATAAAATGCACTTCTTTAGATTCAAATCAATTTGACATTGTCTGGATTTATCCAACATTAGCCTTAGACATTCAATGTGATTCTTCAATAAACTAAAGACACTCCAATCATCAAAATATGCTTCTAAAACTTTATGCAAAAATTCCTTGAATGCTTTGACCACAACCTTAGAAAAGATGGATAGGGAATTCTTCAATCCAAATGGCATTACTTTATACTGACAAGACCCCCATTCTGTTGCAAATGTGGTCTTATGGAAGTCTTCCTTGGCAATCCGGATCTAATGGTATCCTGAAAATCCATCTGTAAAAGAATATACTTCTTGGCCTCCCACTATCTAACACTTCGTCAATGAATGGTGTAGGGAAGGGGTCATGTAAACAATCATCGTTCATCTTCCTGATATCTATGCAAATCCCGATCTCTCCTGTCTTCTTGTCTTGCAACACCATAGGGCTAATCCACTCTGATTCTTCCACGGGTTCTATAATCCCTGCTTCTAGCATTCTGTCAATCTTGATCTTCACTTTCTCCTTATATTTGGGGTTCAATCTGTAAGGTCTCTGTTTAACTAGTCCAGAATCTGTCTTTAAGGGAATCCTCATCTCTCGCATAGGCCCTTTAATTCCCTTCATATCAGTGAACTTGGTTGAAAACAAGTCCTGATACTCGTGTAGTAACTCAGTAATCTTGTCAATGGTGGAAACATCCCAATAATATCTGACATTGGAAAGCTTCGATGTCTCCTTTATTCTAATATTGAATTTCTTGATCTTGATCGGCTTTCCAATAAATGGTAACTCAACTCCTGGCCCTTCTACATCTCTATGGCCTTCTGTTTCTATGATGTTTACTTTCCTCGGATCACCATCTTCATCTGCATTAATGTTGTAACAACCTTGCAATTTCTAGAGAGTCATTATCCATTCATCCTCTTCCTATTCTAAGGGAAGGCTAGATACCTCCTCGAATACTTTCTGTCTCACAACCTATAATTCTTGATCTACTGACGAAAATTGACTTTCAAATAGGAATGTAGTTATAAAATTCTGAGTCATACCTTCCCAATCCTTAGTGATGAAGCGCAACTCTTCTTGGAGGTACTAGTTGAGAGGTATCGTGTCTAGCGTGTTGATGAATTTGTGTACCCACTGTTCTTGTGGAATGTCACTCCAGGCCTCTTCGCAGCTTCGCACATGGTCCTTTGGGAAGCTTCGACCTGTGTAGTGAACTTCACAACCTTCTACTTGTGATGAGAATCATGTTGTCATCAGAGTATGACATTGTGTCCAGTCTGTGATATTAATTTTGTGCATCCCCCACCATCTCACTGGTGTGGCTTTCAGGGCCTCATCCATGGCTAATAATCTTTGTTGTATTGGTACATTCTCCTCAAAGTTTGACAAGAAGGTTTCTAAAGGATTCAGACCATCAAAGGTGGGTAATTTACTTAATGTTGTGCCAATCCAACAAACTTCTCGGGTTAATCTAGCACATCTTCTTGTGGATACTTCGTACATCTTATTCTTCCAGTTCTCCAATGCTTCTTTTGAATTTGATGAACATGTTCTCTCACTTCGCCATCTTAGATTCCCATCGACTGTAGGATTAATGTAATCCTACTATCTGGCGGTTATCTTGTAGATGTTTTCTAGTGCATATGCGTAGTCTTCTTCTCTGATGGGATATGTGTATCGCTGACCTTCATCGGGATATAAAGTTGCAATTACCCTAAGACCATCACCTTCAAAATTCATATGTCTCTTATTTAAGTCAACAAAAATAGAGTGATCAAAGGCCCAATCAATTCCCAACAACGTGGGGTAAGGGAAACTATCATCAACTATTTCAATTACCTCAAAATATGCAAATTTTCTTACTCCGTCAATGTCCATAGGGAAATGCTCCAATCGTCCAAATGGGATGACAACTTGCTGATTAGCCATCCTAAGCCTGATAGGGGAATAAATCAACTTCAGTTTTCCCATCTGTGACCAATTTTGCTTCATCATGACATTGACCTTTGAACCTAAGTCGAGGACCATATAGTCTATCTCATACTCTCCTATTTGAGCATTCAAATGTGATTCCTTATTTTTCTTTCCCTTTTTACCAATTTGGTGTACTTCCCTATTCAGTAAGGGATCTATCTATCCTAGCTCATATTATCTGATTAAATTTTGTAACTCTTGTACAACACTTTCATCCTGAATCAACTTAATACAAGTATGCAAAAATTCCATGAGCTTTCTTACCTCTTTTCCTTCTCTTGGCAAAGGAGACTGATCAAATGCATGAGGCATTCCATACTCTCTTACTTCTAGTCTTGTCTTTGATGAAGAACCTTGGTCTCCTCTAAATTCATTTCATGCTTCCTCAAATATTTTTCTTTCTTTCTTTGCATCAAAGGCTTGGGTCTTCTCTGCAGCTTTCCTTATTCCTGAATCTTCTGTAATCTTCCCTTGGGTCAGTCTGTCTTCTCCTGTAAAAATTCCTCCTCTAGTTATAATAGTGAATCTAGGGTCTCCTCTGTGAGTTTTAGCATAGATCATTTTCACTTGCGGTTTCTGCTGAGGTCCTCGTCTTTCCTGAAGCTTAGCTAGAAACACAAGACATTCTTCTATAACATGGTCAAACGAGCTACAGTAGCTGCAAGTCATACAAGGGTTCTGAAAATCCCTTGCAAGGTGTCACGGTTATGCACAATTATAACAGATGATCTTTCCTCGGCCTCGAATCATTCCTTCTCCTGCTCCTCTTCCTTTGAATCCACCACGAGGATTGAAGTTTCCTCTCCCAGGAGAGTTATACTGTGTAGCATTTCCTTCTTGTTGTACTTCACCGTGGATCTTGTATATGTCTCTTGACCTTTCATGCATGAGATCATAAGCCCTACAATCTCTATCATCATGCCCTACAGACTTATAGAATGTACAGTACAAATTTGTAGGTGTCTGAACATACTTTTTCATATAATAGCACTCACTAGTATGATATATGTTTTTGCATACCTTGCACCAGGGTAAGGTGGCTTGCTTCAAGGGGCTCAGAGCTCCAGAAGCCAAGTATTCATTGAATAGGGGGCAATGTTCCTTTTCATGGCCTTCTGATCTACATCTGACACACCAGATGTCTTCTCTTTTATCTTTTCCCTTGCCTTTCCTCATATATTCAACCTGTAGAGACAAATTAGTTAGTTGACTTAGGATCTAACTCATACCTGAGTTGGATTCTTCCATAGGGTATGATTCAAGATTCATGGCGATCTCCAACACCTCAGCCTGTGAATAAATCTTCTATTTCATCAAGGGAACTCTTATGTTTGGTAGGAGGGAAGCAATGAACCATTATTTGTTTTGTTCATCTGGGATCTGGGAAGTTAATCGGCCCGTCACGGTTTTGAATCTCTGATCGAATTCCCACACAGGTTTGACCACCTTCTTCTTGATCTCTTTCATCTCTATGATACATTGAGATTATGACTTAGGTTTCTTGAATTCTACAATCAACACGTTATTGATCTAATTTATTGGCTTAGGCTATGAAAGTCCTTGGACAAGTTTCATGTACCAACTCAGTGCGCGATCTCTGAGAGTTGTACTGAATTGGGTTCTTTTGACAGCTTCATTTGTGACATTTTTAATGTTCAATACAGATTCATACAGGAACCAATGCTGATCGGGATCTTCAGATTCACCTCCCCTAAATATAGGAAGTCTCATCTCATCTTCCATAGAGTTTCCTAGAGTTCCTGAATGAATATGTGGTGGGATACTATGGACAATTCTATGGACACTCTGGTGATTGGGATTACTCTGATTGCTTAATACTGGATCAACAGGAAGGATAACAGTACTTACTTCGATGGTCTGCACGGTTTCTGAGGTTTCAGGTTCTCCTCGGTGAAGCTCTTCATCTTTTCCTTTCTTTGTCCCAGTGGGTTCTGAATGTTATTCGTCTATCATATCTGCTTCATCTCCACTGTATAAACCCTACTCCCCGTAGTTCTGCTTAAAAAAGTTCACAAGATGGACTTCTCTAAACACTCTCCCATTGCATGTATGTCCAACTTCTGTGTCACTGTCGCTGTTCGAATTTTTGAACAATAGCCTTTCCGGATCCAACCAATCTATTGTATCTTCAAGATGTTCTTCTCATACAACAACATCTTGAGGCTTCAAGAATTGTAAAAAAATTCCTCTGGGTCCCTTAAATAAATATCTCTCATCTTGGTTATATGACTCTACCTTGTTAACAACAAACTCTGTGATGTACCCTCCAATGATACTATTGAACTAGTGATCTACTTCTTGTGATACGGGGTTATCAGCTTCCTTGACATTCTTGATCAACTCTGACGTCCAAACCATAGGAATTCTAGATCGGATCTCGAACTGGGTATCGGCTAATATAGCTAGCCACTTGTATATCTCTTTATGGATTCCTCCAAAGAATATCTCATGTATATCAGTAAAAATATACTTCTTTAACTAGTCCTCTAAACTAAGATTATGGTTCTTGTTCTGGGCTTCAATGAAGTCCTTTTCCTGGTCTTCTATCCACTTTTGAGTTTCTTTCTTCGATGGAAACCACTTTAACATCCACAGAACTATGCTATATTATATTGAGGTAAAGCATACAGTTCTTGTCTGCACTCTTAGCTAACAAATCTCTTTTCTTCTTCTATGATTCTCTCCCCTCCCTGTGCACGTAGCTACAAGGTTGATCTTCACACCCAACTGAATATCTTACAATCCAGAATTATCTCGTACTCAACACTTCTCTCTCTCGATTCAATACTCACTCACATCAATAATACACCCAATCAACAATAATAACATAGCAACCCAAAACACCCAACCAACCTAGGCCCTTTAGACCTCTATTTATACATTACAATCTTTCACTGATAGCCTTAGGTCGAAAACTAAGTTTGATGGAAAACATCAGAAGGAGAAAGATGTCGAGACATGGTTTCTTGGCATGAGAAAATATTTTCAACTACAAAATTATTTCTCTCATGCAGAAGGATGAATTGCGATGTATCAGCTGAGAGGAAAACCATCCATGTGGTGGGATCAACACAACACATTAGAGATAAAGATATCACTTGGAAGGAATTCAGAGAAGAAATACTTGACTAAGAGATATTATGACAGGAAGATGAAAGAGTTCTTTGAACTCAAGCTAGGCAGCATGACCATTGATGAGTATGAACATATGTTCTTGGAATTGCTTAAGTATGTTCTATTCATAAAAGAGGATACTGTCAATATTCAAAGGTATCTTAGTGGAATTCCATCTTGCATTGGAGACAATTTCCAGTATGATGACCCCAAGACCATGGAAGAAACGATAAGAAGAGAGAAATGATTATACAAACAATAAAGAGAAAATCCCATGATCCGGATTTTATGAGAAGAATGAAAGACTACAGATTATTAACATGTGATTAACATTAAATAACAGAGATACAGTAAAACTGGTTTTCTATTCAATAAGGAAATAAGCTGAAACTGTAACATGCAGCGGAAACAAGCTTGTTGGAATGGTGGCGGCTTATCTCTGAGAAGAGATGTGACGGTTTCACTCATTCGCAAGAAGATGATTACAACAAGGATATGAAGTAATTTTTACAATAAACAGGAATTCCAAAAACCCTAGACATCCAAAAACCTAACCCTAGGAGATGATGTGCCAAAAGTCACGTGGGCCGCGTTTGGGTAAGTTAGTACATCAACTTCCTGGGGTTGTAACTTTTGCATACGACCTTCATTTTAGGTGTATGATATCTCGTTGCAAAGGTATTGTCGAGGAGATTCATTTTGGGGGATCAATCATGCCTTTGGCTATTATTGAGAATCTGGATACCAAAAAACCTTCATTTAAGCCCTCAAAATGGCCCCGAAAGTTAAAACTACTAAAAATAGTAAGTTGTCAAAATTGTCAAAAACCTGTTTTGAGCCAGTTAGAAGAGGTGGGTGGCCATCGATATCCACCTAGATCAATCCTCCTTCCTTAGGAATCAATGGTATCCATTGTGTTGAGTTCCCCCATCATATGAGGAAATTTCTTCTTAATTTGGCCCTGGGTGAGCCACTTGCTTTGGTGCAGGCATAGCCCTGCTTTCATAACTCGATGTTAAGAACCAAACATCAATATAGAATATAAAAACCTCAAGAAAAGTACTCAACGCCTTGAAAAAGAGATAATATCAGATAATAAGCCTCTTCGAGGGGGAAACCTCATTTTACCCCACTTAAATGTTCAAGTACAAGCTGATTCAAAATGAAAATGTATCCTTGGTATATATAGGAGACTAGGAGGTATAATTACAAATAATGGCCTAAAGCTGACATAATTAAAATAACATTACTAATCTAAATTACAACTAATGGCCTAAAGCCGACATAAATAAAATA
>ML796652.1:357114-368152 GCA_009831015.1 Picea engelmannii
GGCACATTATGGAGATCAAAGAATTTCTCCATCTAAAGTATCCATGTGATTGGGTCCTTGCCATCAAACTTCCTCATGTCAATCTTAGGAACATGGTTGGTCTTCAAACCAAAGTTGGAGTTTCTCCATTCTTGATTCACCTTTCTTGTGTCGACATCATGAATTTCATGGGATGCATTTTCACTTTCAGGTGTCTTCTCTGTTATGAAATTTTTCAATACTTCCATGATCTCCCCTTTTAAACCATATATCTTAGTGTCCAACTTAGCTTCCATTGAATCCATCTTAGTATCCAACTTAGCTTCCATTTAATCCATCTTATTTTGTAGTTCATTTATGTCCCTATGCATTTCTTCACCTTCATCAAGAGTCCAAGTAGGATTTTCCGGAGGCTTATTTGGTGTAGAAGTTCCCTTTTTGGGTGGCATGTTGTCCAAGTATCACTTTTGAACCTTGATTTTGAGGTGGTTCTGCTAGACAATATTTCTTTTGTTGTATCTCCCAAGTTTTGGCCCTTCTGGGAGATCTCACTTGTATAGTGTGCCCCGCACAAAATAATTGCTATAAAATTATGAAACTCGCACCCAAAATACTACAGACTATCCACAATTCAATGCAACTAGTCCCACACAATTTGGATACTCTAGGAAGAAGTTATGATTGTTTTACCTAGAACACCTTCTTGAGACTAGTCAATAGGACTAGTCAGATACCCTATCTTACACAAGGTGTATCTACAAATTTAAGATGACCCAGAATCTGAAATTTTTACCACAGATACATTACCAATTTCTATAAATTGCCTCCAGAGTTGAGGGTCTTAAACATTAAATAAAATTTTGTATAGCAAAAATTCCGCAATGACTCATTTTAGGATGATTCTAGAACCCTATCTTGTACAGGCTTTATCTCCGAAAGTATAAGGCCTTAGGGGCTGAATTTTGAACCCAACGTAACTTGATCTGTCTTCTAAATATCCTCCAAGACGTTCCTTCTGAAACATTGTAGAAAAAATGTTATAGTGAAAATTCCATGGTGTGTCATATGTAGCAGCGAAACCCCAAGACCTTGAGCTCTGATACCATATGTTAAGAACCAAACATCAATATAGCATATAAAAACCTTAGGAAAAGTACTCAATTCCTTGAAAAAGAGATAATATAAGATAATAAGCCTCTTCGAGGGGGAAACCTCCTTTTACCCCACTTAAATGTTCAAGTACAAGCTGATTCAAAATGAAAATGTCTCCTTGGTATATATAGGAGACTAGGAGGTATAATTACAAATAATGGCCTAAAGCCGACATAATTAAAATAACATTACTAATATAAATTACAACTAATGTCCTAAAGCTGACATAAATAAAATAGCATTACTAATCTAATATGCCCCAATTAAGGGGTAATGAGCCAATATTAGGGATTAACACTCGATAAAGCTGGATCCTTTGTTATCGAGTGCCCTTGATCTGTGTGTCCACAATTTGATCACTGGATGCCTGTTGTATGTAGTTGGGGTTGAGCTCTGTTGGTGTCAACTTCTCTTCTATGTCTGAGGTGTCCAATAATGGTGAGAAATAAGGGCGAAGGAGATCCATGTTGAACATTGGGTGCAAGCCAAGGAAAGGAGGAATGTTGAGATCAAAAGAATTATCCCCCATGGTCTTGGTGATGGTGTACGACCCATAATGGAGTGGGCGAAGCTTCCGATGGGGTCTTGTAAGGAATTCTTTCTACAAGTGCAACCAAACTTTGTCCCCCACCTGAAACTTATGTGGCAATCGATGTTGATCATGGCACTGCTTGTACTTGTCATTGGACTTCTATAGGATATCCTGAATCTATTGGTAGATGTGATGGATCTGCTCAATGAATCGGGTGGCTTTGTCAGCTTCAATAGGAGCAGGAGATGAGTCGGTCGAGGTGACCGCAAGGGGAAGTGCAACATCTATGGGACCCAATGGTTGGAATCCCAACCCCACCTGACAGGGGTTGTGGCCAGTTGAGCTATGAAGGGCTCATTTGTAGCTATGTTGGACATAGGGAAGGATCTCATCCCATGTGAGAGAGTGATTTGAATTATACATGCGAAGGATATGCACAATCATTCGATTGACGACCTCAGTTTTGCCATTTGTCTGTGGGTGGAAGGTCATGGATTTGGTGAGGTTGGTGTCCAACAATGACCAAAGGCTCGACTAGAATGTGATGAGAAACTGATTGTCCCAATATGATAATGGTTTGTGGGATTCCAAAATGTACCCAGACTCGTTCAAAGAAGAGCTTGACAGTGGCCTTTACTGTGATGTTCTTCTTGCAGGCAACCATAATCGCCATCTTAGAAAAGCGATCAACAACCACAAAAATACTATCATTTCCCTTCTTGGTGGATGTGACGCCCACCATGTAGTCCATTGAGATGGATTCCCATGGCCTGTCAGGAGTAGGCAGATGGGTGTATAGGTCCTATTTCTTAGTGGTCGGTTTGACAATAACATAGGCAGTGCAGGACCTGATATACTTGCTGACCTCCTGTCGAAGTTTCGGCCAGTAGAAATTTTTTTGTAGCATCACCATTGTCTTTTTGATGCCGAAGTGTCCTGCCACCCGATTGTAGTGGGTTTCCCAGATCATCTTCGCTCACTCGCTTGATGGAACACAGATATGGCCCAAACAACACAACAACCCATCTCGAAGATGGAAATTATCAACAACTACATTTTCACCCAACATTTGGTAGGTGGTGGCGAAGTCTAGGTCTATCTCATATAGTTGGGGCCATCGAGAGGTCTCATGGCCACAGTAGTCTAGCATAGTGGTGAGTTCCATGACTAGCAGTCTATTGAGGCAATCAAGGACATGATTGGTGCTTCCTGTTTTACACTTGATGTTGAGGTGGAATTGCTGCAAGTATGTGGACCAATTTTGATGGCGATCATTCTACAATTTTCCTTGTGTTTTCATGAATTGCAATGGCTTATGATCAGTGTGGATGATTGTCTCCTTCCCAAGATTGTAATGTCTCCATTGGCGACAATCTTTCACAATGGAGTACATTTATTTGTCATAAGTAGGGTACTTACGAACAACATCTGATAGTGTCTCACTATGATATGCCATAGGGTGGTCATGTTGAGTGAGAATGGTGCCCACTGCATAGTCTGAAGCATCTGTCTCGATCTCAAAGGGTTGTTGCATGTCTGGTAGTGAAATTACTAGGGTTGAGAACAAGCACTTCTTCAAATTGTTGAATGCTTGTTGTTGGGACTGACCCCATGCAAATTTTTCCTTACCACCACCCTTGGTTATTTTTCTAAGTGCCCATGCAATATAGGAGAATCCCAACATGAACCTGTGATAGAAATTGACAAGGCCTAAGAATCTTTGAAGCTCAATGAGTGTGGTTGGGGCTGGCCAGTCATAGATGACTTGGATCTTGGTTGGATCCACATGTATTTAATGATGATCAATTATGTAGCCCAGGTAATGGACCCTATCCATGCCGAAGGATCATTTTTCCAAGTTGGTATATAGCTTGTGCTACCACAGGGTGTGCAAAACCTGTTGAATATGCTGCAAATGTTCAGCCCAAGTCTTGCTATAAATGAGAGTTTCATCTAGATAAACCACTACAAAAGTATTGGTGAATTATTGCAGGATATCATCCATCATCCTCATGAAAGTGGCTGGAGAATTTTTCAAACCAAAGGGCATGACCAACCATTCAAAAAGGCCTTCCTTTGACTTGAAGGCAGTTTCCCATACATCTGTCTGTTCTATCGAAACCTGGTGGTAGCCAGACTTCAGATCAATCTTACTGAAGTATTTGTGCCCCATGAGTTGATCAAGGAGGTCGTCGATTCGGGGAATCAGGTACCAGTTTCTGACTTTGATTTTATTCAGAGCCTGGTAATCGATGCAGAGTCGCCAGGTTCCATGTTTCTTCTGTACCAGCACGATTAGGCTCTCGCAAGGTGATGAGTTGGGATGGATGTGCTCCTTGTGGAGAAGTTATTCCATGACCTTATCTACATTCTTCTGCTGTGTGGAGAGGTCAACCGCAAAAACCCTAGATGTGGCAGTGATCTTTCGCTTATTCTGAGAGAGAATCATGAAGCAGACAAGCTTCCTTGTCTGAGAGATGACCTTCCTGCATTTCTTAGCAGAGATCAAGGAAATAAAACTAGGTGGGACTGTCTTGGGTATCCTGTACAATTTCTTGTCCAAAGTAATAATAACACTATGAGGCCTAGACTCATATACAACATGATTTTTCCATAAATAAGGTTGGCACAAAATAACATGACAAACTTCAAGAGGAGAAAAATCACACAATACCTTGTCTTTGAAGGGCTTGATGTCATATGACAGTCGACACTGTTGGTTGACAGAGAGATCAATTCCTTGGTGGAGCCATCCAATGGTGTAGGGTTGTGGGTGCGGTATTGTCGGCCGGGCCAACCACTTGTTGATATCTACTGATATGAGGTTCTTTTGGCTACCGATATCCACGATGAAATGCAACGGGGTTCCTTTTACCCATATTTGTAAATGGAAGAGGTGTTCTCCTTCTTTTGGCTCATCTGGTTCACCAGGCTGGAGCTTGGTGGTAGCAACGGTGCAACTGGGTTCTGCATCAATGATCCATCTTCCCCTTTTTGGTTCTGGCTCAGAGTCTGAACTTACATCTAATTCAAAGGCTTTCACTTCAGCCACTAGTGATTGCTTTGAGCGACAATCAACAATGTTATGCCAAGGGCTCGTAAGGAAGTCACACCACTTCCCTATATCTTTCTTTGTCTTTCTGGTGTCCTAATTTTCTTATGGATTGGACTGGTTGTCCTGATACTATCCATATTTACTCTATCCTTTGTTCTATGGGTTGGGGCTTCCCTTTCCTGGATTTTCTTGTGAGGGGTTCCCAGGCCCAGATAACCATGTCTTTTGTTTGAGCTTCTTCTCGATTTTAATGACATATTAGTAGGCCATGCCCAAGGACAAGATGTACAAAAATTCCATTTCAGTATGGATGTATCTATGTAGAGCACCACAATAATTGAGCACCATATGTCTCTTTGAATATTTTATACCTAGCTTGGTCCCCAAGGTATGAAAGATATTCGTGAAATCTGGCACTGCTTGGTATATTTCTTGCTGCAGTGTGGTCCATTTGGTATACAAGTCATCATAACTTCTAACAGAATAGTACTATTCCTTAATAGAATCCTTGAAGGAATATCAGGTGTTCGGGATTGTAAATAGTGAGGGTTCCTCTGTTTCCTTTTTCTCACAGAAAGTTTCCCACCGATATTTGACATGGGGAATGACTTTGAGGAGTGAAAAAGTAATATTTTCTCTATTCGAAAAGTTATGGAAAGAAAAATACCCTTCTAGTATATTCAACCACTTGTCTATAGCATCTGCGTCTATCTGACCTTCAAATATATGAATATCAAAAGTTATTTGTACCTTGAAGGGGGTGGCGCCTCTACTCGAAGAAGATGTGTCGCCTATTGGTAGTCGTCGAAGGATTTGCGTGAAACTATCCATCATCTCATTCCTTTATTGCTTGATGGATTCCTCAATAAACAGTTTTAAAGGATCTCCTATACTGTCATCTTTATTTTCTCCTACCATGAGAAGTCTCTTGGGTGTGTGAGAGATTTTGTCCTCAAGAGAAACAAGCTCGAGACCCAACTCTTTGTACTCCGAGCTTATTGGGGACATGCATTAAGATGACAAGGAGCAGACCACTCTGATACCATTGATCAAGATTTTATGAGAATAATGAAATGAATACAGATTATTAAAAGGTGCTTAACAAAATTTAACAAAGATATAGTAAAACTAGTTTTCTATTCAATAAGGAAATAAGCTGAAACTATAAAATGTAACGGAAACAAGCTTGCTAGAATGGTGGCGGCTTATCTCTGAGAAGAGATGTGATGACTGTGCTCATTAGAAAGAATATGATTGAAATGAGGCTCTAAAGGTATTTTTACAATAAACAAGAATGCTAAAATCCCTATACATCCAAAAACCTAACCCTAGGAGATGAAGCGCCAAAAGTCATGTGGGCCTCGTTTGGGTAAGTTAGTACATCAACTTCTCAGGGTTGTAACTTTTGCATACGACCTCCGTTTTAAGTGTATGATATCTCGTTGGAAAGGTATCGTCAAGGAGATTAATTTTATAGGATAAATAATTCCTTTGACTATCACTGAGAATCTCTATCCTGAAAAACCTTCATTTAGGCCCTCAAAATGGCCCTGGAAGTTAAAACTGCTAAAAATAATAAATTACCAAAATTGTTAGAAAACTATTTTGAGCTAGTTGGAAGAGGTGGGTGGGCAATGACATCCACCTGGATCATCCTACCTTTTGAAGGGCTTGGGATGACCAGAAGAAGTTTAAGAAAGAGCAGAGGCAGAAGGGAAACAAGCCTCCCTTTTTCAGAAACAGCCTTCAAGGACAACCAATGTTTAGAGAGCCGAGAATGGATAAAGTAGGGGAACAAAGGCCAAGACAAACATTGATTCGGTGTTGGGGTTGTCAGGGAAACCATAAGTACATATATTGTCCCCCAAAAAATGGAAAAGTGAGAGCTATCCATAATGTTCAACAAGCTGAAACAGTGGAGGACATGGGAAGTAGAATACCAAGGATCTATGTGGCCCTAGACAACGAGCAAAATGAATTTCAATAACACATGATTGAAGTAGAATGTATGATAAAAAACCATGACTTTACTATTTTAATTGATTCAAGGGATATCCATAGTTATGTAGATCCTATAGTGGTTGAAAGTTTGTAATTATCGAGAAACAAACATGAAAAATATTGGTCAGTGCAGTTGGCTATAGTAACAAAGAGGAAAGTCACTAAGTTGGTTAAGTCCTATCTAGTAGACATGAATGGATTGAGCACAAAGGATGAATTGAATATTCTTCCTTTAGGGTCTTATGACTGTCTAATTGGGATGGACTGTTTGGACCAACACCATGCCATCTTGGGCTGTCGTAATAAGTCATTCACTTTTCTGGATGAGGAAGCGAATCGAAAAACAATCCAAGGAATTCCTAGAGTTGTTGCTATCAGATAAATCTCAACAATCTAGTTGAAGAAATGCTATAGAAAAGGTTGTCAATTATTTGTAGCCCATGTGGAGGAAACACCTAAGGATAAGGTGTTAGGTATCGAAGACCATGCATTACTAAAAGAGTTTGAAGATGTATTTAAGGAGGTACCCAGACTACCTCCTAAGAGAGATATTTACTTCTCTGTAAATTTTATGCCTGGAGCAGCTCCAATGTCGAAAGCTCCTTACAGAATGAGTATGCCAGAGATGAAAGAGTTACAATTGCATCTTGAAGAGATTCTAAAGAAGAGGTATATACACCCAAGTGTGTCACCTTCGGAAGCCTTGGTTCTGTTCGTGAAGAAGAAAGATGGAAAACTAAGATTGTGTATCGATTTCAGACAATTGAACAAAGTGACTATAAATAACAAGTATCCTCTTCCAAGGGTTGATGACCTCTTCGATCAGTTGAAGGATGAAAAGATATTTTCAAAGATAGATCTCAGGTCGGGATATCACCATGTAAGGGTAAAGGATAAAGAAATCAACAATACTTCCTTTAGAACAAGGTATGGTCATTACGAGTTCACAGTGGTGCCATTTGGGTTGTCAAATGTACCCGCTGTTTTTATGTGTTCGATGAATGGTGTATTCAGGGACTATTTAGACAAGTTTGTCATAGTCTTTTTGGATGAAATTCTAGTGTATTCCAAGTCAGAGGAAGAGCATGAACAACATATGAGGATGGTGTTGCAGGTGTTAAGAGAGCATCAACTATATGCCAAGTTGAGCAAGTGCTCGTTTTATTAGGAGAAGATCCATTACCTGGGGCATATTATTTTGAAGGATGGGATAGTTGTAGACCCTGAGAAGATTGAGGCCATTAGAGGATGGTCATCGCCAAAGAATGTGACAGAAGTTAGATCCTTCATGGTTTTAGATGGTTATTACAAAAGGTTTATCACAGGGTTCTCAAGGATAGCTCACCCTATCAATTCCTTGCAAATGAAGGAGAAGACATTTCAGTGGATAGAGGAATGTGACAAACGATTTCAGTGATTGAAGCAATTGTTAACTAGTGATCCAATATTGAGGATTGCAGATCCAAACAAAGATTTCATGGTATGCATTGATGCATGTAAAGAAGGACTAGGAGGATTCCTCAATCAGAATGGATTCGTAATTTGTTATGAATCCCGAAAGTTGAAAGAGAACGAAAGGAACTATGCAACTCATGATTTGGAGTTGGCAGACATAGTACACGCTCTAAATAAGTGGAGTCATTACCTCATGGGAAGGAGGTTTGAACTAAGAATAGACCATAATGGTCTGAAGTACTTGTTTGATCAGCCAACCTTGAATGCTAGACAAAGTAGGTGGCTGGAATTTGTCTATGAGTATGATTTTGATATCAAGCATATCGAAGGGAAGGAAAATAAAGTGGTTGATGCACTCAGCAGGAGAGTACACAAATTACATGCTACAACCATTAGCATGTACTAAATTGATATAAAAGGAAGAATTTTAGATGCCGCAAATATAGATTTGCAGCACATGGAGCAGGTAGCAAAGCTACAACAAGGTGAGATACCACAGAAAGTGGAAAGTTATAAATTGGAAACCGATGGAACACTTTTGTACAAGAACATAATTTATGTACCTAATGTCTAGGACTTGAAACGTATGATTTTGCATGAAATGAATAATGTGCCTTATGCAGGGCACCCTAGATATCAGAAAACCATGGCAACAATCAGGAGCCATTACTTTTGGCTAGGTATGAAGAAGGAGAAAGTTGAATACATTGCCAAATGTATGGAGTGCCAAAAGGTTAAAGTGGAGCAAAGACACCCAGGAGGGTTATTGCAACCTTTACCGATTCCTGAGTGGAAGTGGGAAGTGGTGACAATGGAATTCATCATAGGATTGCCCAAGACCGACAAGAATCACGATTCAATTATGGTGGTGGTGGAAAATATTACGAAAGCTTCTCATCTCATTCTGTTAAGGACTACTCACAAGGAAATGGATGTTGCCAACTTATTTATGAAGGAAGTGGAACGATTGCTTTGGATTCCCAAGACAATTGTGTCCGACAGAGACCCGAAATTCACCTCATATTTCTGGAAAGGGTTATTCAAAGGGTTCAGAATGAATCTGAATTTTAGTACAGCTTATCATCCTGAGTCTGATGGATAGATAGAGAGGGTGAACAGAGTAATAAAGGACATTCTAAGGATGTATGTGATGGACAAACCATCAAAATGGGAAGACTACCTGCACTTGGTAGAATTCGCCTACAATAATGGGTATCAAGCATCATTGAAGATCAGCCCATTTGAAGCACTTTATGGAAGAAAGTGAAATACTTGTTACACATTATTTTCATCATCCCTATGATCGTTAATGATGTAAACCTGTCTGTTTCCTTCAGAGGGGTCAGTGGACTAAGTTCCTAAAGAGAGAAGGGAGAAGAACTTCTCCTGAGAAAAGAAGTTTATTTTTTCTATGTAAACACCTTATAAAAAGGGAAGTTCGCAGGTTGCTATATAGCCAAGGTGTGAGAATGACCAATTCTCGCAGGTTTCACTATAGCAAGGTGTGAACAGTTCGCAGGTTGCACTATAGCTAGGGTGCGAGAATTCCAGCACGTGGGAAAAATGAGCGTTTTCTCGAATCTTCTAGAAGGAGAAGCTTCTATGGTGAGGTGGCATTCGAATGGTTTGGATCTTACTCGCTTTCATGATTTAGTGGGATCATCCTAACCTCCTCACCTTATCTTCTTCAACTTATAAAAGGAGAGGGGTTCTTATGGAGAAAGTTATCTTTGGTTAGCTTGCATTAGCTTTTTTGATTCTTTGGCTTGGAATAATTAGCTTGATTAGAATGGCTTTGAGATTTGCTTTGTCAAGATAGATTGTGAGTAGCTATCAGATCTATGGTTTCAGAATCCTTGGAGCAAGAAGTGTGTAGTGAACGAAGGACAGTAGGAAGGGACCTTACAACATCAAGGCAATGGTTGTAATCTCTCTTTCACATTTAATATGATACAGTAATATGTTTCTTTCTCATAAAGTTAGATCTACTTTATTACATAACTCCTTGATCATATGTATAGACTAGCTATTGGATATATTATTTTCTTTCACTTTTGGTTGGTTTGTGCTGTTTTGATCTTGACCGCACAAGAGCGCTGGAGCGAAGCAAGGAAAAACAGAGACCAAGGAATCGATTAAAGGTACATATCTTCTTTTCACTTCCAATTTAATTCAATAGTTAGATCTAGGGAAAGCGTTATATTCTGTCTTGTTTTGTTCTAGATCCAGGTGGATCTAGGGAGATCAGTTTGTGTTCGCACTCACGGATTTATCCAATAACAAAATTGGCGACTCCACTGGGGAACGTATTGTTTCCTAGTTATTCTAGTTTCCCTTGCTTTGATTGCTTGTTTTATGGTCTCTGAGTCTGTGGGAGATCTATCAAGACTCTCTGGATCTGAAAGATCTCTTAGAAATTTTGTCTTTTTTCCAAATTTTGCTTGTTTACAACCATTCTCGCACTACACTCGTTAGTAGCCTGTGAGAATTACTTGAGTTCTTACCCTGGTGTTCAGTCCAGTACGAACACCTTGCAGTCAACCTATGTCCAGCCTACGAGAATCCTTGATTCTCGCACTGTAATACACTGCTAGCCTGCGAACTCACTTGTGAAAATTTTGGATTAAGTCTTCTGATGCCCAGTTTTTCTTTGAACAACTGGATTGAATTTTTAAAGCTTATATTGATCTGTTTACAGTCTGCTTGACATTCTTTGAGTTTCTTATAGCCATTTTTTCTTTGTTTGGTTTTGAAGGATTAGTCTCTTGCTTTGAGTGTCTTTCAATTACAAAGCGTGTGTTTTCTTTAGAATTGTTTAGGGAAAGATCAGATTTCTTCTGAATAGTTCGCTTTAAAAGAAAACT
>ML796652.1:381685-406685 GCA_009831015.1 Picea engelmannii
ACAGAGCAAAAATTTTGAATGAGTCGCATCAGGATTTCAATGTTTGGGAGTTTGGGAGCCTGGAGAATGAAAGTTTGGGCCCTCGACATCAGAAATATCGAAAGGGTGAATTAGATCTGAGCCGTCTGTCTGCGGGAGGACACGTGTCATGAGATCATCTGTTTCGGGGATTTGGACACCAGGAGTTAGAGAAGGAAGTCTCTAGACTTCACGAGTGGCGAAGTCATGAAGGGATCAGGACCGTCCGTCTGAGGAGGACAGGTGGCAGAGATCAAGGGATCTCACGAACTCGAAGGTTCGCAAGGTGAGAGCCTAGGAGTTGGGTGCTCCAAGTCGTGAGTAGAGAAGTTTCGAGGAGCAGAGATAGCTGTAGGATCTAGGTCATGGAGGACTCTTGGATCAGAGCCTCATCGTGTGTATCATGCATTCAGAGATTCAGAGGTTGAGAGGACCTTATCTTGACTAGAGAAGTTGCGAAGTACCGAGAGCTGAGGCACGAGTGTGGACACGTGGCTGAACCACAAGGTGGGGCCCGCGTGGTTGACATGTGGATACGTGTCACCTGGAGAAAGGAGTCAACACTCCATTGACTTCTTGTGTCTCAGGGATTCATGAAGTAAGAGCATGAGAGATCAACCCTTCGACTTACGAAGTCACGAGTAGCAAGAACGCAAGAGGGAAAGTTAATGTCGCTTCTCGGGGGTTCGTGAAGGGAAGGTGCCAAGGCTCAACCCTTCGACTTGCGAAGGTGTGTTTTGTGAGAGGTGTTATCCTTAAGCCTAGACGATGGTCACATGCGGAGGGTGCTGACAAGGAAAGGAGCTATACCAATTTCATGATTTTGGTTATCGTGAGATTGGGAAGGAAGAGTCGAGAGCTTCGACTCACGAACTCGTGAGGTTGTGATATTTTGAAAAGATACTTTGGGTTAGGCCCTTGGTCATAGCGTTGTGGTCACTCTAAGAAGGTGGAGCTCGCACCTAGTGTTGTTTTCATAGGGGAGATTCCTGAAAGGACCTGTGGATCGATTGAATTAAGATTCCAGCAAGGAATCGAAAGAGCTGCTTTGGCTCATGAAGTGAATGAACGATCCTTAAGACTGGGAGGTCATGCAGAGACTCTGTTGAGGTAGAGGTGGTGTCTACAACATCAAGTGGTATCAGAGCTTGACTCTATTTGTATATTGCAGATAGAAGGAGAAGGAAGGAGATAGAGTGCTGGAGACTCTGTGAATGATTGCTTGTAGGTGAGCAACAAGTTTGCCAGGAGAGCAGACAAGGACAACGATATGGCTACTGAAGGCCGAAGATACAATGGAAATAAAAGCCCAGAGATGATGGGTGTAGTTGAAAGGGATGAAGAGCTTGCCGACATCAGGGCAAGGATGGAAGAACTTGAATTGTGGATGCAACAGAATGCAAGGTCAAGATGGGTATACAAATGGCCCATGAAGACAAAGGTGAAATGGCCAATCAAGCAGCTGATGGTCATAAGATAGTGTAAACTATTAAGAGGGTGGTTGAGGCATTCTAAAAACCTCAACAGACCAGAAGAAAGGGTTCAAATATGTGAACCGGAGACTGGGAGAAATCTCAGTGAGGCTGAGGATGAAATGGGATTGGCTGAAGATCTCAAGAACTGCCAGGAGGGAAGAGAAGAAATTCCCAATTTCCAGGTGGGAAAAGAGTTGAGATCGCTGCGGGATCTCACAGACTGTCATGAGGACAAACAGGGAATTTCACATTTCCAGGTGGGCAATGGATCGAGATCGCTACAGGTTCTCATAGACTGCCAGGAGGGAAGGCGAGAGTTTCCAATTTTCTAGGTGGGCAAGGGAACAAAGATGGGATCAATTGATTCCATAGACTACCAGGAGGGTAGTAGGGAAACTCCACATTTCCAGGTGGGAAGGGATAAGAATATGAGACTATATGAGGGTCTCATAAACTCAGAGGTAAGTTTGGATCAACAGATTCAGCTGACAGAAGAGGGGGATCTGAGGATCCTTCTAATGGTTGGGGGAATTAAGATATTCCTACCATTTTCCATAGAGGAGGAAAAAGTATGCGTTGCGGATGTTGAGGCAGCAATAGCAGAAGCAGGACAACCATCTGAGACTATCAGGGAAGCATTGGAGCAGACTTTGGAAGCTACCCAAGAAGAAGGAGAGAATGAGCATTCTTAGGAATGGCTCAATACTTTCAGCCAAGAAGCTGAGGAAGCTACAACAATGAAGCTAGCAACAGAAGAATCCGAAGAGCAGGCAGGTAGATTGACCACTCCATGGGAGATGGAGCTAGATATGCTAGAGGATTGGCTGAACAATCCAAAGCCAGCAGGTGACTGCCATGAGCAAGTATTGGTAGAGGAGAATTCTGAGGAATCGCTCAGACATTTCAGCCACGAAGCTGAAAAGGTGATGAAGAATACAGAGTTGAACTTTGTAGTAGGGTGGCAAGTTAAGGCCACAGAAGAAGATGAGGAAGATGGCATGGGATTTCATGGTGATCTACCCAATTGAAAAAATATTTTGCAGCTGAGGAGACTGCAAAAGCAGAGCCAACCACTGGAGTAGCTGAACGAAGTGATTGAGAAGATCAGGGAGCTGATGATTAGGTTAGCAGGGACTACCAGCGAGGAGAAGTTGAGCAAAGAAGCAGAAGAAGAAGAAACAACAAAAGTATCAACAAGGAAATGGAGCGAGGAGACAACTTTAGAAGATGATTTGGGATCCAGGAGGATTTCCACTGCTGAGAGTGGAAGCTCATGATTAGGAGCTCATGAATTTTGTAGCTGAGGAGTATGATGTAGGATCATCTCTCCACATCAGCTAGGTAGCCACGTCAGCCAATTCAAATCGCACATTCAAGAGAGGCACAACCTCTTTTCAATTTGAATTTGAATGTAATTAAATGTTCTAGGCTGTTGAGCCATGAGGTTGTGCTTTGCACAGGCGTAGAATTAGTTAGGCCTTTAATGCTTGAAGGTTGAGATCTAGATTTGATCTACGGACTAGACAACCCATTCTATGCTATTGAATAGGGTAGGTGAGGTTGGAGGGAAGCTCTCTAAGATCCCCCTCATATAAAATAACTTTGATTTGTACCTCATTTTTGTGTAAGAGAATATGCACAAGAGAGAGTCTGCAAGGAGAGAGAAGAAGAGAGAGAGAGCTGAGACTTTGTTACAGTCCATGCTCAGAACACCCTTGTAAACAGGCATTGCCATTAATATAAACAAGAGCAGTTTTTCCTGCAAGTATTTCTGTGTTGAATGAATGTCTGTGTGTGTTCATTTTATGTTGTAGATGTATGTTAGTATGTTTGCAGGAGTGTGTTTGATTTCAGGCTATTGAAAGTTATTTGAGGCTTCACACTGGGAGGGTGTGATAGAACACTGCAGGTTCTGATAGCTAGTGCACTGAATCACTTCTGAAACTGCGAATTCAGACAAAGACGTGCCAGGGGGGCACAAAAACTGAAATCACCAACTCAAGGAAGACCTTGGAGGTTGTCGAATACCTCAGAAGGAAAGGCTGTGTAGGAAAAACATAGTTGCAGAGAGAAACTCTCTGAGGAGTTCTGTAAAGCTCTACCAGGTGGGCATTGAGCAGGTGCAAGGAGTGCACAGAAGAAGAAATCTGCTGTGAGTTCTGTTCAACTCTACCAGAAGGGCATTGAGCCAGTGTGCAGATAGGAACAAGAAGAAAAGAACTCTTTGAGTTCAGAGATTGAAGAAGAGTCCATTGAAGGATCTTCGTAGGGCTGTTGAACAACCTAAAACACTCAGCAAGAGTTTGCTTGAGTGAAGGATAACCATGAGGGCATCCAATTTATCCATCTGAAGGAGAAGGGAAAAACGAGAAAATCCCTTAGAGTCATGAGTATCTAAAAATCTCAGAAGAGATAGCAATGGGTGTGAGAAGACTCTACAAGGAGTGCAGAAGTCACATAACTCTTTGAAAGGTTTGAGGTACCCTAAATCTTGGGAGAAGCAATGTTTTTATACACACAGGCGAGGACTCAAGTCCAAGAGCTCGTAGGTAAAGGATAACAAAGGTTGAGGTCTTTGGACATTGGAATTTTTCCAAGTGTTGGCAGAAACTGCGCCAAATCTCAAGAGGAGCAATAGTTGTCATTGGATGCTCTGAAGAGATCTGGACTGTTGAAGGTTTTCAAGTCTAGGAGGCAGTGCAGGAGGATTGCACAGGAGAGATGATCTGAACTGTCATATCTCGAGCGAATAACCATCAGCTGTTAGATCTGACAAGAGATGAACGGGGGTTAAACCTTTGTGAATAGCAGAGAAAAAGTCCCGAAGGAGTCGCATCATCATTTCAATGTTCGAGAGTTCGGGAGCCTGGAGGATGAAAGTTTGGGCCCTCGAAATCAGAAATCTAAAAAGGGAGAATTAGATCTGAGCCGTTTGTCTGCGGGAGGATGTGTGTCACGAGATCATTTGTTTCAGGGATTTGGACACCAAGAGTTAGAGAAGGAAGTCTTTTGACTTCACGAGTGGCGAAGTCACGAAGGGATCAGGACCATCCATCTGAGGAGGACAGGTGGCAGAGATTGAGGGATCTCGTGAACTCAGAGGTTTGCAAGGTGAGAGCCTAGGAGTTGGGTGTTCCAAGTCATGAGTGGCAAAGTTGCAAGGAGCAGAGATAGCCATAGGATCCAGGTCGCGGAGGACCCTTGGATCAGAGCCTCATCGCGTGTATTGCACATTTGGAGGTTCGGAGGTTGAGAGGACCTCGTCTCGACTGCAGAAGTCACAAAGTGTCGAGACCAAGGCATGAGTGTGGAAATGTGGAAGAAGCACAAGGTGGGGCCTATGTGGTTGACATGTGGATACGTGTTTCCTAGAGAAAGGAGTCAACACTCTGTTGACTTCTCGCATCTCGAGGATTTGTGAAGTAAGAGCATGAGAGCTCAACCCTTTGACTTACGAAGTCGCGAGTAGTGAGAACGTGAGAGGGAAAGTTAATGTCGCTTCTCGGGGGTTCATGAAGGGAAGATGCTAAGGCTCAACCCTTCGACTTGTGAAGGTGTGAGTCGCGAGAGGTGCTATCCTTAAGCCTAGCCGGTGGTCACACGCGAAGGGCGCTGACAAGGAAAGGACCTATACCAATTTTGTGATCTTGGTTATCATGAGATTGGGAAGGAAGAGTCGGGAGCTTCGACTCATGAACTTGCAAGGTCGCGATTTCGACAAGAGACTTTGGGTTAGGCCCTTGGTCATAGCATTGTGGTCAATTGAAAAATGTGGAGCTCACGCCTAGTGTTGTTCTCACAGGTGAGCTTCCCGAAAGGACCTGTGGATCGATTGAATTGAGATTCTAGCAAGGAATCGAAAGAGCCTCTTCGGCTCATGAAGTGAATGAACGATCCTTAAGACCGGGAGGTCGTGCAGAGACTCTGTCGAGGTAGAGGTGGCATCTACGACATCACTCCTGAGATGCATGCCATATATATTCCACATGAAATTTAGAAAACAAATCTGAAATGGAGTAGACATCATCTTTAATTAATGGAATACAAATTTGTGCAAATACTTGTGTAGAATACTCTTTAGAATAAAATGTTTGATCTTCTGATGACTTCTCTTCTGGATCTATTTGTTCAACCTCCTGCATGAAATCTTCACAATCTTCTTTATTCCCGAATATAACCTCCAATCTGGTCCATAATTCATTTGGAGTTGATTCTTGTGAGTCATCATATACTTTATGGATAATTTCAGGAGAAACAAACCAGAGGATACATCCTATGGTCATATCTTGTCTATTGAGAAAATAATTTTTCTCATCGGCGGAATTAGGCTCTACTTCCATTGCCATAGTTATTTGGTACAAGCCTCTGCATCTGAGCAGAAGAAAAGTTTTTGGCTTCCACTCCAAATAGTTATGAGGCGTGAGAAGTATTGTCGATTAATAATCCATCTTTTCTGCGTTCTTCAATCTTCAATACCTGCAAAAAATAATTTGGTGTAGTTTTTTTTAGCAATCCATCGACTTTGATACCATGTAAATGTGTTGAACCTTCACACAATAGATCTATCTAGAAAATACTACACACATTTGTAGAGAGAAATTGATAAAGAAGAAGAAAGAGAGAAAGAATTGAAGAATTCTCATTAAACGTATTCCACACTCAAAGAGTGAATAATTTACAATAGATATAGGCTACATGAGTAACTAATGTGCCATAGTATTGATCTAGAGAGATCTAGAGACTCACTGATATACACTGGAGTGAACTGCCACCTCGTCCTAGTTAACTGATCCATGCAATCATCTGTTGACTGAGACACATGTGTGGAAGTGAGAGAGACACATGCAGCTCCTGGTGATAAAACCAATGTTTCCATGCATGAGTGACTTCCACTAGTATAGCTCTGTGTAACTGACTCTAAACTGAAGAGGAACATCCTATTTTGTAGGGAAATATTCTCTAGAGACAATATTCTCATCTAAGGAATTGTTCTCAACATTGGACTGTAAAACTTAGGAAAATAATTATAGGTGAGTGTGTAATATCTCCAACATGTCTATCAGAATAAAATATTTAATTTTCTTTTTCCCCAAATATTTGTTCTTGAATGCAATTTAAAGTATTGAATTCACAGTCTAGTTCTTTTCTTATTTTCATTCATGATTAAGTGTTATACTTGTATCTACCACCATATATTTTGCAGGCATGTTATTAGATTTTATGAGGATAGGATTACATAATTGAGTAAAATTATCATAATTGTTTTACAAGGAAATAATTATTTTGTCACAATTTCATAATTATGAAATGAGAATTGTTTCATAATTGATAAAACACTCATAATTGAAAACAAAGTTCATAGTGAGATGGAAACAACTCATAATTGAGCATGGAACTTGAACAAAAAGATCATGATAGAGAAAACATTCATAATAGGTTGGAAAAATCTCATAATTGAGCATGGGACTTGTGCATGACATGTAATTGCTTAGTTCATATGTCATCAAGCCTATATATATCTTGTAATTGCTTATTTCACATGCTATCAAGCCTATCCATGAATTGTATCCACCTAATTCACATGTTATAGATATTATCTCCAATGTCTTCTAAATTCTTATAAGAAGAGGCCAAATCAAGGAGATGAGGGAGCTAGAATTTGAGAGTGGTTATGTTGGTGAAATAGAGAGGGAAGCTCAAGTGGGCAATGAGGAGAATTGGGAACCTATAACTAGGAGGAATGCTTCATTCAATCAAGGTAACATAATATTGATCTATTTGTCCATTTTATTAATGTAGATCTATGTGGTTTCCCATTCAATATTGTTTTATGTAGTTACATGTGGTATATCTAATCTATCCTTGAGAGATCAAATTATATATGAGTTAGAATTGTGATTTCATAACACTAGGAGAATTTGTAGATTGGTATTTGTTTGTTTCGTGTGCACATGAAGTGGATCACATGAGATGGAGCTAGATCTCAACTACCACGTTATACAGACACATGAGGACAACATTTAGTGAAAAGGCATGCCACTCTCCTTCTCTTAGTATAAAAAGGGATTAATTTGTTTGGATCTAGGGTAATTCCATAGCTATCTATATACCCATTTATTGTATTGAATAAAGGGAAGATCCAAGAGAGAATTTTTTTATCTGTAGGATAGATTTATCCACAAAAAAATCGGTGACCCCACTAGGGACAACCTTTGTTTTCTTCATTGACTCTTAAGGAGTTTTTCCCTTAAAAGTGGGCCATGGATTGAGATCAAATTTTGTAACTTTACAGAAAAAATATGAAGAAAATAACTATAGATATAGATTCCTCTTGAAAATTTAGCCTGTTTCAAAAAAACAATCATCTAAATACATGTCCAAAAAGTGAAATTATCGTTGATTTAAAATCAATTATTTTGCATATTGTTTGTGATAGTCATGTGGAATGTTTGGATAATATATCTTGATAGACAAATCAGATTGCATCCAAACCAAATCCATTAGAAAAATAATTTCTTGGGATTTATTTTGACATATTATATGATATGTTTATTGTAAATACAAAGTGCACTACAACCCCTGTAAATTTCCACTCCCAAACTCTAGATCTCTATTAGATCATTTTTCCAAGTTTTGGGTTTTTTTTTATCCCATGTAGATGTTCGAGGGTACTTGAAGCATCACTACCAATATCACACATCCCATTTTTTGTTGTTTTGTTGTTTTTTATTTTCATTATAATTTTCTTAAAATAGAGAAATTTTTTCATTTCAAAAAGAAAAAGAACAAAACCAAAACCTTTGCTAGGGTGTAAGTTGTTGTGTTCTTAAGTACCTTGATTATTTTTTTGGCTTGTATTACATGTTTGTTGCATGCTCATGAGGTTATATTTTTCATTGTAAAACTGAAAAGGAAAATGGTTCTCTTACTTATTTTAGTTAGAGTTCATTGAAAGAAAAAAATGCATATCTTGCATGCATTTATCTCTTCTTTGGATTTGGAAAGAGTCTAAAACACCATTGGAATTTCATCCGTTCCCTTGACTAAAAAATGACCATAAGAAAATGAACACACAACATAAAAATAATTATACTTTTGTTCTTGCTTAGAAACACCAACATAGATAGGACTAGGGCCTTGGTGTAGTATTGGAGAGTTAACTCTCCAAGGCCACAAAATTAAACCTAGAGGTCATTAAAGAGTCTTTAAATCCATTTTCACTAATAGTGTGTAAGGTGCCTCCTCTAACAAAGGAGAAAATAACAAGGTCACATTCGGGCAAGTAGGGTGATTACCCTTCTTTACTTGTCTCAGTGTTTTCTAGATTGCTTCGATTACTATGTATACATGGGTATCAAGGTGTCAAACCTTTCTAGGAGGTAGCACTTTTTATGATTCAAGATTAGTTTCCCTGCCCATATATGTGGTCGAACCTATGACTATTCTACCACTCACCTAATGTGAGTTGGTAACCATAGTGTCCACTCCTAGGCAGTTATAGAGGTGACTGCGGGTGGGATATACATGTGGTACTTGGGATAGACATTCAATCATGGTCTTCATTTCCATGGAGGGTGCCTGAATTAATAAAGCTTACTTGCACAAGTTAGGGTTTCTTTTTGTACATTATCATAACTATTCCTCACACCTTCTGTAGCCAATATTGTGGGGACTCCATCTCTCCCAAAAGGTTGGTTTTCAGAAGGCACCTTGATCCATTGGTTTGCTTGACTGTTGGATTATATTTTTAGGGGTGTTCTCTTTGGTTTCATGTTTATGTTATCCATAGGATAATTTTTAGCTGGTTATAAATATTTTCATTCATTGTGGCTAAGTAATCGCTTCATCGGTCCCATCGGAAATGAGGATGTGTGCCTATCAAGGAGGAACAACCACCTATGAAGTGGAGAGTTATAGGAGACACGGATCATAGTGATTTAGTTATATATTCAGAGGAGAGTGAGACATTTGAATTTGAAATGCTCAATGAAATTCCACCTCATTTTAACCCTCCTTTGATTGGGCCTAACGACCCTGTACTTGTCCAGGTTAGGGAGTTATTTAGTGAACTTTTTTACTTGTTTAGTTATACTCACAACATGTCAGTCTCAAGTGTTTCATCTAGTGTGATTGATCCTTCTATTCCATCAAAAATTGTTACAGGGGACACCCCAATCCACCTTTTCATCCCTTAGTGCCATTGGAACTACACCATCCATGCCCATTTCATCAGGTGTATCAATTTGGATGATGTTGACTATATCTGCTTTTCCTTTCATGAGTTTACCTAGAATTAACACTCCTATATTGATTGTTAGGATGACCACATATGGATATCCATCCAAAGGGGGGCCTAGCCTTGGCCTCAATGTTGGGAGTGGAACTTCTTCCACCCCAAGTTTCCCTACAAGCATCTCGATGAAAAAAAAATCCAATTTTCTCTACGGTTGAAATATATCTAGTGGATTTGGGGTTGTTCCTAGTCAGTTTGGGGGAAACAATGTTTCGGGGAGATTTAACATCCCCTAAGGTAGTAAATTGATTCCTGGGAGCTATATCCCTTCACCATTTACCTCTGTTCTTGGGGGAACTTTTGGTCTAGTGAGTAGAGAACCTTCTAGTTATACCATTTTTCTTGGGGGTAATCAACCTAGGGGAAATTATGCTCAGTGGGGTGTCTATCCTTTTATCCCTTCATCTAGTCCTAGAAGTTACTTCTCTAGGGATAGTTTTGGTCAGGGGAATTTTTTTTCTAAAGAGTCTATGGTCTCTCTTGGAGGTAATCCTTTTTAGGGCATGATTGGTGTTTTTATCTCTGGAGGTAATCCCACTGGGGGGATATTTCATCCCAAGAGTAGTCATGCTCTTGGGAGTTATCCTATTCCTTCGAGCACTCACCCTTTTGGAATTCCTTCTCTATCCAGAAACACATATATGGGGGGCATGAAGGATCCTCTGGGCATCAAGATGCTTCGTCATCCACCCCACCTTCCTTTGCTAATATGTCGTTTCCTTTATTGTTGACATTAGACTTTCTAGATTTGTTGTGTTTGAAAAGCAACCCCATTCTCCATGATCCATTATGTCCGACCATATCTGTAAAGATACCATATGGCATGCTAAAGTTTGATGGTAATCCTGAAAAAGAATTGTCTACACACATCATGACTTATTATTTATGGTGCTCATCTAACTCTTTGATGGATGATAGTATGTGGTTTCATCTTTTCTATTGATACCTGACAAGAGGTGTCACCGAGTGGTACACAAAAATTAAGGGTGTTTGCTTCTATAGATTCAACAAATTGGCTATATTGTTTTTAATGCATTTTGAACTTCCCACCAGGTAGGAGAATGGGACAGAGCTCTTGAAAACTATACACCAAGACACATACACTCTCATTTGTAATCATATTTACGAGTGGAGATGCAGGAATAGAATGATCAAAGACAAAACTTTTGACCAACTCCTCATGGAGTGGTTTTCTAAATCCCTCTTGCCACCTATTTCCAAGGATGTTTCTATGAAAGGGGATGCTTCTGAGGATCAAGCCATCCTTCATTCCCAACATTCATATATTATATATTCTTAGTCTATCATGTTATATGAAATCATCCCACATGCTCCTAGGTCGCCGATAGATCCACATAGACCAAACCCATGACCCCATGCAAATGGTTTGGTTGGTTTTGTTTATAGTGTGTTTTTGGGAAAATTAGTTGGTCAGTTGGGTAACATGCACATGTCATTAAACCTACCAAATTCTACACCCATCATCCAAACTTCTTAGGCCTCATTGAAGCCTCCAAGGTGAATTTAGTGCACCATGCAACCAAAGAATCCTCAACAACTAGGGGGGAGAAGAACAAGAATAAACATAAAAATTATGACAATGAACATGGAGCCCCTCAAGCTTAAACCAATACTGGGGGAGTCACAATAGAGAAGAAGAAGATTCAATTCCCCTACATTATTTGTTGGGAGGACCATCCTACTCGCCCATGTCCTAGGAAGGATGAAATCCATCACTACCTTTCCCAGCAGAAGGCTCCCCAATGGCCTGTTGTTTTGAATCATCGTGTAATACCCTAGTTTTGAGTCCCCATATGCAATAGTGTGTTTTGTTTATTTAATGAAATTGCAGAGTGCCCAAGCAATTAAAGAGGCCAACGTACCTAGGAAATGTAATTCTATGATAATTATTAATAATAAAATACATCGTTGTCTGCAATAAATATAAGGAAAAGAGTTATAGGGGGAAATGATTTGATGAGAGAGGGGGCTTAAGGGGCTAAGTCATTTTATCATATTTTAATTACCCATATTTTCTTAATTGAGAGAAGGGGTTAAATGAGATTCTTGGGGGAAGGCCATGTGGTTCTTGATTCCCAAGTAAATATATAAACCCATCTTGTGGTATGTTTGGAGGTTCCTCTCCATACACACTTTCACACTTTCATTCATTATTTCTCATTCATCCTTGATCTTTGTGGGGGAAAGGAAATATGAATAGCTGGGAGAGAAGCCATTGTTTGCTAGATGTAGTGACTATTGGTGTATTCCATCCATGAATTAATGTCTGCATGTTTGATATGCATTGGAATGTACTAAAGTTTATTCACAACTCCGATTCCTGAGAGTCCCAGCATGAATATCTTGACCAGATGCACTGGAGCCCTGGAAGGTGGTGGATTGTTGGTTGTGGAGCTTGATTATCTTCCTAATTTAGAGTTCTTTGTTTTTATCCATTTTATACCTCATGAAGACTTTACAACCCCGAAGAAAGTATACTCCTCTATGTGGGGAAGTGCAGGGGGGGTTACCCCCCTTGCGGGCTCCATCCCCCCGGATGGGGGATCAAAGGGAAAATGAGCCCCCAATGGAAACATTTCCTTGTAAATGTAAATTGTAATTTCATAGTAAATATGGACCGTTCACTATAAGGTTTCAAATCTGACGATAGAAGTTATTTTAGGGTTTTTTTCCCTAGAAGAAAACCCTCTTTTATGAGGGAAATGTATTACGGCTATCTATGATTGCGAATATTGTATTCTAGGTGAGGAGACTATGATAGAAAGAAGAGGAAGTTACAATGGGTTTGTTGTAGGTTGTATCCCTTCATTTGTTGGATAATAATAAAGGAAGGACTTGGCAATTTGTCTGGTGGATGTAGCCCACATTGGGTGAACCACATATATCTGTGTCTCTATTGTATTGTGTATCTTCTATGTTTTATTTCCGAATTTATTTTATTTTATTTATCTATGATCCTATTTTTCTAACAACTGGTATCAGAGAGAAAGGTAACTCATAGGAAAAGAGGGTTCCTGATTCGAGTGGGAGTAATGGAAAAAGATGGAAATTTTAGGGTCAAGAAATTTAATGGCCAAAACTACCAGTTATGGAAGATGTATATGGAAGATTATTTATATCAGAAGGATATATTCCCACCATCAGGTGGAATATCAAAGAAGTCGACGACCATGAAGGACAAAGAATGGGAGGTTTTTGATAGAAAGGAAATAGGAACAATACAACTGAGCCTGGTAGTGTTGGTGGATTTCAATATTTCGAAAGAGAAGACAACGAAGGAGATTATGGATGCATTGGATAAACTGTATGAAAAACCATCGGCATCCACTAAGGTATTTCTAATGAAGATATTATTTAATATGAAGATGTTATAAGGTGGGTTTGTTACATATCATTTAAATGAATTTAATACGGTTACTAATCAACTAAGTTTTGTAAAAATGGACTTTGATGATTAGGATAGGGCTCTTCTAATATTGTTCTTATTTCCAGAAAGATGGAATGACCTGGTCATGGATGTAAGTAACTTTATCTCTGGTTCAAACACTTTAAAATTTGATTATGTTGTTGGTGTTATCCCTAGTGAGGAAATGTGATGGAAAAGAACAGGTGAGACATCAGGTAATGCATTGAACATGGAGAATAGAGGAAGACAAAATGATAGAGGAAAGTGATCGGGAAATTATGGGAATTCTAGGAAGGACAGATCCAAATCTAGATTTGGAAAGATAGAGTGATGGAATTGTGGGAAGAAAGGGAATCGAAAGAAATAATAGAGAGCTCCAAATAAACAAATATATGGACAACATGAGAAAAATCAGGAAGCAAATGTAATAGGTGATGTGTTACAAGATTCTTTGATTCTTTCTGTAGATAATATTTTTGAGTCTTGGGTAGTAGATTTAGGGGCTTCATTTCATGCCACACCCTATAGGAAACATTTTCTAGATTATGTTCAAGGTGATTTTGGAAAGGTTCATTTGGGTGATGATGCACCATGCAAAATTGTTGGAATGGGAAAGGTAAAAATAAAGCAAAGAAATGGAAGCCAATGGTTGTTGAAAGAGGAAAGACATGTTCCATATCTAAGGAAAAATCTAATTTCAATAGAGAAGTTGGAAAGTGAAGGTTGTATATCCATATTTACATATAAGAGGTGGAAGGTCACAAAAGGATCATTGGTGATAGAAAAATGAGAGAAGGTAGGTACATTGCATTTATGTACTATTAATATTGACTCTTCTATCTCTTTATATTCTCTAGGAGTGGATACAACATTGTGGCATCATAGTATTGGACACATGAGTGAGAAGGGGATGTATATACTTCAAAAAATAAATTTGTTACCATATCTTAAACAAATTGATCTGGATTTATGTGAGCATTGTATTTATGGAAAACAAAAGAGAGTCAGATTTCTCAGAGTCGGAAAATAAAAGAAGAGTGAAAGGTTAGAGATTATGCATACAGATGTATGGGGACCAACTCAGGTATCATCTCTTGTTGTCTCTCGTTATTATGTTATTTTTATTGATGATGCAACTAGAGAAACTTGGGTTTATTGCATTTAACAAAAATATGATGTTTTTGATACTTTTAATAAATGGAAAGCTTTGATTGAGAATGAGACAGGAAAAAGGTTGAAGTGTCTCAGATTAGATAATGGAGGTAAATATTGTAGAAAGGAGTTTGATTATTATTGTTCATACCATGGGATTTGTAGAGAGAAGACAGTTCTATAAACACCACAAGAAAATGGTGTGTCAAAAAGGATGAATAGGACAATCATGGAGCATGCAAGGAGTATGAGATTGCATGTTGTTTTTCCATTACAGTTCTGGGAAAATGTTGTAGATATCGTTGTTTACTTAATAAACATAGGACCTTCAAGCTCTTTGGATGGCATAATTACAGAGGAGGCATGGACATGCAAAAAGGTAAACTATTCTTTTTGGAATACTTTTGGTTGTGAATCATTTTTCCATATTGATAAAGAAAATAGAACAAATATTGAGGAAAAATCCAAGAAGTGAACCTTTATTGGATACGATGTTAATGATTTTGGTTATAGCTTATGGGATTCTAAAAATAAAAAAATAATTAGGAGTAGAGATGTCATATTCAATGAGAAGGTCATGTACAAAGATCAGTTGCAGGGAAACATACGAGGAAAAGAAAAACCATAATACATAGTGCTTGATGAGATCACTGAAAAATAAATTCCAAAGGAACTAGAAAATCAAAATGTATGACAACATGAGAATCAAGTACCTCAAACTCCTGTAAGTGTTTTTAGAATATCTACCAGGTTAGGTAGACCCCCTGAATGATACTCTCCTTCATTGTATTATTTATTGTTGATTGATTCTGGTGAACCAAAATGTTATGAAGAGGCAATGCAGGTAGACACCAAAAAGAAGTGGGAAAAAGGACTGAAAGAGGAATGGATTCCCTAGTAAATAACCAAACTTGGGATTTGGTTCAATTTCCTGTAGGAAAAAGAGCATCGCAAAATAAATGGTTTTACAAGTTGAAGGAAGAAGATGGAGGAAAAAAGTTGTATAAGGATAGAATTGTTGTAAAGAGGTTTGCACAAAAGAAAGGTATATATTTTGATGAAATATTTTCTCCTATTGTTAAAATGACTTCAATTAAAACCATTTTAAGTCTTGTGGCAGTAGAATATTTGCATCTTGATTAGTTAGATGTAAAAACAAATTTTCTCCATGGGGATTTGGAGGAAGGAATTTATATGCAACAACCACAAGGGTATGAGGTGAAAGAGAAAGAGAATTTGGTATGGAGGTTGAAGAAGAGCTTGTATGGCCTAAAGAAAGATTCAAGGAAATGGTATTTGAATCTTGACAGGTTTATGATAGAACGAGGTTATAGTAGATGTCATTATGATCACTGTGTTTATTTTAAAAGGCTAGAAAACGAAAGCTATATTATTTTTCTATTGTATGTAGATGGCATGATTGTTGCAGGGTCTAATATGAGAGATATAAATGTGCTCAAGAAGAAATTGTCTAATTCATTTTCGATGAAGGATTTGGGTGCTGCAAATAAAATCCTTGGTATGAGAATAACAAGAGACAGGAAAAATCACTAATTGACATTGTCTCAGGGTGAGTACATAGAGAAGGTGTTGGAGAGGTTTAGATTGAAAAATGAAAAACCAATTAGTACACCTTTGGCCAACCATTTTAAATTAACTAAGGAAATGCAAGACACAAGAGGAGATAAGATACATGTCCAGGGTCCCTTATTCATCAACAGTTGGCAACTTGATGTATGCAATGGTTTGCACAAGACTTTATATTGCACATGCAGTGGGAGTTGTGAGTAGGTATATGAACAATCCAAGTAAAGAACATTGGGAGGTAGTAAAGTGGATTCTCAGGTATTTGAGAGGTACTTCTACTCATGCATTATGTTTTGAAGGTTTAGACACCGTTCTAAAAGGATATGTTGATTCATATATGGAAGGTGATAAATATAGCAGGAGGAGCACCACAGGGCATGTTTTTATTGTAGGTGGAACAACAATAAGTTGGATTTCGAAACTACAAAAGGTTGTTGCAATTTCAACAACAAAAACAGAGTATGTTACTACTACAGAGGCTAGTAAAGAAATGATTTGGTTACAAAGGTTTATGGAGGAATTGGGAAAGAAGCAAGAGAATAGCAGGTTGTACTATGACAGTGAGAGTACCATTCATATTGAAAATAACTCAACCTTCCATTAGAAGAATAATCATATACAACTCAAGTACCATTTCATATGATCTGTCTTGGAAGATGGACATTTGAAGTTGGAAAAGATACACATTATCCAAAATCCTACAGACATGTTAACAAAGGGAGTAACTAGGGAGAAACTAAGTTCCTTCTCAGTTTCAGTTTGTCTTCAAGCATGAATATGAAGATGAGAAATTTTCCAGGTCCAAGAAGGATCATAGTCCAATATATACAAAAACAATGGATTTGTTGAGATTGGTATCCAAGTGGGGGATTGTTGGTTGTGGAGCCTAGTTGTGTTTCTAATTCAGAGGTACTTGTTTTCAGTTGTTTTAATACCCCATGAAGAATTTACACCCCAGAATAATGCACACTCCTCCACACGGGGGAGTGCAGGGGGAGGTTACTGACCTTGCGGGGTTCAGGGGCAAGCGGGCCCCCAAAGGAAAAATTTCCTTGTAAATTTATATTGTAATTTCATAGTAAATCTGGACCGTTCATTATAAGGTCACAAATCTGACGGTAGGAGTTATGTTAGGTATTTTTTCCCTAGAAGGAAACCCTCTTTTATGAGGGAAATGTATTGTGGCTATGTATGATTGCGAGTATTGTATTCTGAGTGAGGAGACCATGAGGAAAACAAGAGGAAGTTACATCGGGTTTTCTGTAGGTTGTATCCCTTCATTTGCTGGATAATAATAAAGGAAGGGCCTAACAATTTATTTGGTGGACGTAGCCCACACTTGGTGAACCATGTATATCTATGTCACTATTCTATTGTGTATCTTCTGTGTTTTATTTCCACATTTGTTTTATTTTATTTCTCCACCATCTTGTTTTTCTAATAGTGGACAACCTAAGGGAAAGTGTTGTGGATAAGGGGTTCCATTATCTTGGGTTGTGCAGGTTGGAGAGAAGAGAGATGGTGTAATTTGGATTGTTGTGTGTTAAGGAACCTGTGAGAGCTTGAGTGTTGAATGGTTTGGGGAAGTTGAGTGACACCCTCGAACCATCCTTGTGGATTCATAGCCCTGGATCGAGGGTGACATTGTTGTTGAGACTTGGAACAATAATTCCTACGGTTGGGTGGAACTTCCTTGGTCTGCAGCCAGTTGGTGAACTATTTTAATTAAGATAAGTGCTCTATGTCATGTGTTCCTCTATTGTATATTTATTTCCATTGTGTATTAATTAATACATATTAGATGCGTATATTTGATGTGCTTGATTCCTGGTTATTGCTATGCATGGCATGTTTACACATTATTTATACTCTAGAATGAATATTTATTATTGCATGTGTTGTTATCATGTTTCTTTCATTCTTATTTCATCATTTAAATGGTATTAGAATTCAAAGTTAGTTTCAAATAGATTTTTTGAGGTAGTGTTCCCAGCTCGGGGGGAGTGGCTAGGTATGTTACAGATTGGTATCAGAGCTTCAGGTTGAAACACCATACTGCTATGGGACAAAACTATTGGACATGGTATTATCATTAAGAAATAATATGTCTTTAAGAAATAAAAGCTCAGGAGAAAGAGCATTGTAGAAATTGCACAAAAGCCAGAGAATAATGCAGACAAAGATCATTTGTAAAGGATCATGGAATCGTGTTCATTATATCGAGAGATAGATAAGAAAGAGTTTTCAGATATAATTGAGAAATTTTGGGTATAAACAAATCCATCATATCGAATTGATAGATCGTTAGTCATTGATTGAGGCCAAGTAAGAGATAGAAAGTTTCAGGAATCCAAAATTTCACGACTTCAACGATTACTGGAGACTAGGAAAAGCCATGAAGAGTTGAAGCTGTGAAGTGCCAAATCCATGAAGTGTCAAATCCATGAAGTGCCAAATCCTTGAAGTGAAAAGTCAAAGTCATGAAATCATGCAAGCCATTAGATCTAGAGCAGAGAATGTGGAGCGTCTGTTTGGTTGATGATGTGTCTTATGCCATGTGATAGGGGTTCCATATGGGGACACATGTCACATGATTTTGGTGCATTTTAGACCCCAACATTGCCATTTTTGGGTGACACGTGGTACACATACCATGGGTCCATGTCACCATAGGTGACATTAGCATGCCATGTCATCTCCAGGATTATATCCTCCAAGAATGTCCAACTTCTTCTACCAACAAAAGTGTCAAAGGCTAAAGTAGAGAATTCATGCAGACCATTGATCTAATACCCTGACCTGTTATCTTTAAAAACGTTATCCTCCTCATCACTCTCTATATCCTAGACTTCCTCCTTCTTTTTATTCTTCATCCCACTGGACTGTCTGACATGCTCAACTCATGTGACTATGGGGATTCCTATGGTTTCAGTGTCAGATAATTCTGCATTAGTGACACGTACAAAAAATTCCTCCGGCCATTCCTTTGTGATCTACTCCATATCATCATCTGTCATTTTGTAGTATCATTGTAGTTATTCCTCTTTCTCATCTCTATGTGTGGTGATGTATATGAAATGACTATCATCATGAAACTTTGCTATTGGTCCATACTAGTGCAAGGTGCGCGGTGTCATGTGAAGAAATGATTTGATGGAGACCTTCAACTACTGGTAGTATGCATGAAACAAGACATTGGATGGCCACTGCTTCATCACATCATTGGTATACAAAAGGGTTGAAAACCATGTGGCCAACGTCTCTAAAGGTTTGATCTCTGGAAAAGTGACTCCTTCAGGCATTTTTCAAGCGACAAATGCGATCAAAATGATCAACCAACTATAATGGAATTCATATCCCAAGTCTTGGGCTTCGCGACAATCATTCTCTAGATCATTGACGAGGTAGTTTGCCCAATTCATCTGCATGCCCTCCACACACTTTTCTGTGAGGTCCACCACGAACCCGGTGGCTTGTGTGGGGCAGTTCTTCCTCATGAGATTTCCAACTAAACATTGGAAATCAAGGCTCACTGCACCATTCTGTATAGAGGCTACCTTGTAACCTCGCTTTCCTTTACTTACTTCACCATAAGCTTCCTTGATGTGTTGCACTAGGAAACGGTATGAGGCCTTCCCTGGATAAAATTTTTGAGGGTCAGGACCCTTCACACTTAAGCTTGTGATACAGTGGATCAACGTCAAATCCACAGTAATCCTTCTGTCGAGCCACAAGTATCTACCATGATAGAATGACAAAGGAGTTTAACGCAAGCATTAACCTCCTGGCTACGACCAAAATTTGGGATCTTCATCACATTCAACATGGTGGACTACGCCAATCCCTTAATCCATGGCTGTGAGACAAGGTGCAACTTCTTTCTAGTTGTATTCAAGAGAAAGTGATGGGGCGCTAACATGGCGTAGTTATTCTGGTCTCCCAAGTTGAAGTCGTTGTTCTTCAGCAACGGGATCTATCCTAACTGACTCCCTAATATGTGTATTCCTTTCAGAATGTACGCAGTGAACACACTGTACTAAAAATCTTGGGGGATGTTGTCACGGTTAACAACACCAACCAAATGTGGAATGTATTTAGGTAGGATTGGCGGGATCTGCTTTGCATTAGCCAGATCACCGTGGTGCTTACTTCATTGTTCAGTTTTGGGGTTGACATGGTCAGAACGACGTCCGGTTGAAGGGGAAGCCTATATTCCCCTAGTCGACAATGCTTGAATACATTTGGATATTGGTCTATCAACCATTAGCTTCTTAAGGACTTCCTCGATAGACTTCGCTAACTCACTAGGTTTGCCTAACATTATAGCTTTTAAACTGAGAGGTCGAGGTAGAAAAATGGATAGGCAGGGTCTAGTTCTAGATTTGATAGCTCGACACATGAATAATTCTCTTCTTGGATAAATTAATCGCGGGTAGCAAAATGCGGTCCCGATGCAGTGACCGATGAGTTAAATAAGAGGGGTATCATAATAGATCTTCCAACGGCCAGGAAATGCTTCCATCAATGTAAATATGTCCATTATGGCATAGTCTCAACATCCAAAAGTGGTCCATCTTCCCATAAATGTGTTTTCTAACCACTCCAGAGCATCATTCTAATGGTCAGGGTGCCTCCAATAGTCATCTAACTTCTCCAGGGAAAAGTCCCATTCTACATGGACATGTTGTTCTAGCGAGGTACAAGTCCTGCGAACCTACCTCCTGCGAAGTTCTAGTCTGTGAAGTCTTCCATGTGGTTTCTGTAACTTCTGGTAGCTTTTCCAACTTAGCATTATTTTTATTGACCTTCCATTCCTTCTTCCCTATGATCTGAGTTTATCTAACTATTTCTAGAATCCTCTTTCCCTTCTTATTCTTATTTTCTCCTAGCACAGTGGCTTCTCACTGTTGAGGTGCCATAAAAGGGTCTAATGTTAATATCTCTTTTATTAACACTTCTTGAGTGGGAATACTTCTTTCTTGAATAGACAGGTCCTTCAATCCATCTTTCATTCTATCGACCTTGATAGCTAATTCTCTGAATGTCTATGTCTCTTGCGTTGTTACTTTGCTCTATTGCTTCGACTTATCCTCTCGTGCTTCTATTAGTTGATATATTTTTATAGATATGAAATCCCTTAGTTATTGATTTTTATTTTCTGTATCTTCTTCCTCTTCTTTCCTTCTGATATTATCCTTTTCAATCCAAGTCTTACCTAACAATAGTGGGAAAGGGGAGTTGTTCCCAACAAACTTTATAACTTCAAATTATTCTTTAGTCGATGTTCCCTGAACAATAATAGGTACATTAGTAACTCTTCCACATAGGGTTATCATATTTCCCTTAAATGAGCCTATCCTTCCCAATGAAGGTACCATAGTAGGATTTCCAAAAATTCCCCAAGTTTCTTTTGTCACAATATTCACTTGTGTTTCTTAATCTAAGACACAATCTATGTCGAAGTCGTCTATTCTTTCACTTACACATTGTTTTTATTTCAATATTTCTGGTAAACTGACATCTTTGTGAGCATCCATCGTTTATTTCAACTGTAATAATGTAGTCTAAACTTCCTCTGACCTTTTCTCTTTATGAATTTCTAATATTCCCTTGGTCTCTTGACTTTGTTCATAGTTTTCTTTTCTTATGTTCATACATTCAACTTTAGCAATAATTCTTGGACAATCCTCAACCTCATGACCAATAACCTTACAAAAAAGACAAATAGGTCCTACCTCAGGACATTTCTTAGCAAGATGTATCAGTCTTCTACTATTATAACACAATGTAAATCATATTTTTCTTTTAAATGTTCCCCAACCTCTTATGTACTACGCACTTCCCTTAGGATCATAGTGTTGGACCTGCAATGTACAAAAAACAAATTCTAGATTCCCGTATCCACTTATTAGTCCAAAAACTCTCTCTATGCATAGGAATAACATATCTTTATTGATTTCCATTAAATTTACTCAAATCAAATCTTTCTTTCAACTGCGCCCTAACCTTCAGATTAGGACATAACCTATTAAACATACTTAAATTAATGATTTCGAAACAAAAAATTTCACTTATCTTTCTCTTACCAAAGCACACAACTTTACCTCTTTTAGGATCTTACCTCTTTTCTTCAGATCAAATTACTTTATTGGTACAAATATTCACAAGTCAAGTAGATTATTGTGCACTTCAACAATATATCTACACATAGATCTTCTCTTTTTCTTTACTTCAGTTCCCAATAATCACAGTTTCAAGTCCCAACAATAGAACCATTTGTTGGCATATGGTAAGACCTAGGGTTCAACGCTTAAAAACACACCAACAAAACCCTGAATATCGACCCTTTTGGAAACACCTGCGAAGAAACTGAAGTGTCACCCGAGGTAGAAGCAGGGGAGAAGTGTCACCCAAGGTAGAAGTAGGGGGGTTATAGGACGCAGGTGTCTGCAACCAGGCTGGGACACAAATATGTGATAATAACACTTCGCATAGTATTTTGTTAACACTTAGGAAGTGACATACATTAGTTCATTAACCTTATTAACATTGCAAAACATATCCAAGGATAGATATAGCGTAGTAACAACAAAGAATATGCACCTTAAACACTTAGCACTTAGCATTGTGAATCAGATCTAACATTTTAACATAAGAAAAGCATTAAATAACCATATACATATCCATTACACATCTAATATAAGCACTAAGAAAAACACAATAGAGATAAAATTGTACAAAGAAAACCATAAGACACTAGATATACATGGTTCACCCCAGTGTGGGGCTATGTCCACCAACCACTTTGCCTCTTTTATTATGTGCTCAAATATTACATTCATTCACTTCTGTGAACTAAGCCACAGAGTCAAGCTTCACACCAAACAAGATATTTTTGCACTGAGTACCAGATCCTCCTTCCAAAACACGATCAAGGGACAAAGACAACTCTCTATCGAGCACAAAGCCTTAACAAATATACATTCCTTTGCACAAAGCATCTCGAACTACCTTCACTTAGATATCTATTCCCCCCTTTTCTTCAATACATTCTTCTTTATTTATACTTTTACAACCATTACAATAGGGCCAAACATGGGGAGAACCCATGGGCTGAAATCCCATTACAAAAACCCTAGAGGACGCTTTATTGGGTCCACTTAACCCTCAAAATCGGTGAGATCTGCAATCTCAGCTACAAGGGTGCCTCTACATTGTTAGTTAAAAAATCCCATTGAATTGATACTTGGTGCAAAATTACTCGATGGTTCAATATATAGGTGATCCCTTCTAGAGAATGATCCATGGGCTGAAATCCCATTACAAAAACCCTAGAGGACCCTTTATTGGGTCCACTTAACCCTCAAAATCGGTGAGATCTGCAATCTCAGCTACAAGGGTGCCTCTACATTGTTAGTTAAAAAATCCCATTGAATTGATACTTGGTGCAAAATTACTCGATGGTCCAATATATAGGTGATCCCTTCTAGAGAATGAGGAAATAAAGTGTAAGATTCATGAGTTCATTTACAAGGGCCACATTTGATCAAGCTCCTCTCCTTATGGGATCTTAATAATTTCAGTACAGAAGAAGGATGGGACATGTCGACTCTGTATTGATTATATTGTCCCAAACAAGATCACTATCAGGAACCGATACCTAATCCCATGGATTTATGATCTTCCTGATTATCTTAAGGGTGCCAAGTTATTTAGTTATATTGATCTGAAGTCCAACTACCATCGTTTTCGGATAGAATAAACCAATGTATGGAAAAAAACCTTTAAATTTAAAGAAGGCCTTTTTGAATGGTTGGTCATGCCTTTTGGATTGACTAATTCTCCAACGAATTTAATGAGGATGATGCATGATATCTTGCAGATGTTCAAAAAATATTTTATGGTAATATATTTGGAATACATCCTCATATTCAGTTGGACCTAGGTAGAACATCTACATCACATCTAATAGGTTCTAAGCACCCTGCGACAACACAAGCTCGATGCCAATCTGGAGAAATTCCCATTTCACATTAAATTAATTCAATAATTCAAATACATTGTGGATGAACATGGCATACATTTGGACCCACCCAAGTGTATATTTTAACCTTGTACAATATTTACTACAAACAAATTTTCAGTAAAAGAACATAAAAGATACAATGGAAAATACAAACATTACACAGAGATTTTTCCCCTAGAAACCCAAACCGGAAAAACCATCATATTCTATATTCATTTATAGTGATACATTGTTTACAATACAATATACATATAGGATCTAGAGGCATCCAAAACCCTAACCAAATGACTTGGATTAGTCAACAACCCTAATTTCTCAACCAAAAATATAAATCAATCGGAAAAAACCATGTGCCGAAAAACCACCCAACAATGGACATGAAAATCGAGGCAACACAAAAAATGAGGCAAAAATGTAACACATTTCCCAAGGAAAAACAATTTTCTCGAGGGTGCTTCACCCCCCTCACACCCCCTTATATTCCCAGTGCAACACAAACACTATTTTGTGTGCAATGAATATAACACATACCCAACATTCTCCCACTTGTTGTTTTCTTTGCATACAGGGGGTTACAGGGTTACATAGTCAACAATATAGGGAAACAATGTCCATGGATCCTCTACACCAAGAGAACTTCTCAGTGCTCACATATTTTGTTAATGAATCTGCAAAATTCTTCAAAGTGTCCACCTTCATCAACAATACTTTCTTTTATTCAACCATGTCTCTCACAAAGTGATATTGAATATCAATATGCTTTGTCTTTGAATGATAAGACGGTTTCTTCGCCAGAAAAATTTCACTCTAACTGTCACAATCTATCCTTACATCTTGATGTACGAATCCAATACCTAAACACAATATTTGTAATCATATTTCTTCCTTACTTGCATGAATGGTTTCCATGTATTCAACTTTTGTAGTTGAAAGTGCCACTACAACCTGTCTTTTGCTCATCCAACTTATCGCTCCTCCAAATAAGTTAAACACATACCCACTTGTAGATCTCCTACTCTCCA
>ML796652.1:433273-446245 GCA_009831015.1 Picea engelmannii
CGGGCATCTGGGTTGTTCTTACCATCACCCGATCTATATTCTTGGAGAGTTTCATATCATTTGGAGATCTCCTTCATCAGGGTCAAACTAGCTAGGGTTTCAGTCATCCAGTGGGGCACACCATTCAGTGGAGAATTCAGATCGACAGAGTCCAAGAGTGGATTTGGGAATTTGGACGTCTGGGTTTTCCTTGCAGTTGCCCGATCTATAATTTGGCATATTTCTCGGGATGATTGGACACTTTTGGTAGCAGGGCAGAATTATTCAGGGCTTCAGCATTCCAGCAGGACGTGGCACTTTCCAGATTGGAGGTTGAGCATTAGTACGGGTCAGATCTGCTTGATTTAGTCTTCATTGTATATCCAGCCTTTGGAGGCTCATTTTGTATTGTCGGGAGCATTTTGTAGCAGCTCATATCTATTGCTTGTACGACCATCTAAGGTTTATGCCAGATCGACCATCTATTGTATTGATCTTACATTGCTCATAATAAAAAGGTCAGATCTTTGCTTGTGCTTCTACATCTTGAATATATTGTGATCTCCATGCGTTGATGAATCTTGTATACACTTAAAAACTCAATAAATTAGTAGTAGTTAGTGATTCCAAGAAATAATTTGGCTTGGGATCATTACACCGAGCTAGCGTCCAATAGGAAGTTGCATGCGCAGTCTGACAATATAGGTTCAGACGAAAATGGTGACAGACTACCAATGACTACATGGGAAGTCTTACGAATGTCTGCAAGTGTAGTCTACTAGAGTATCACGTGCATGATCATCCTAATAGGGAAATTTAGTGAATCCAAGCCTTGACTGCAGTAATGAGTTATTATGAGTAAATGTAGGCATTTTTTCCATTTTGTTTAAGGTGGATGGTTGAGCTAAGATCCCGATTTGTAAAGATTTAATCAAGCCTCTCCTTCTTTGGTTATTTACCTGTGTTTAAGAATTCCTATTTAATGTAATTTGGTTCCCTTTCATCTCTCTATAAAAGTTGTGTTAAGACACTCGGGCATGGATTATCCATTTCAGGGTAGTTGTGTTCTTGTGATGTAGGTTTGATCACAATAGCATCATGACTAGTTTTAATCAGTTTCTTGTGATCCCCCCCCCCCCAACGCTAAATGACTTGGGCATGGATGATCCAGTTAGGTTGTTATTATTGAATTGTGATGTATGTTTGATTTTAGTTCAGTAATAAATTCATTCAGTTCCTTGAAGCTCTGAGCCAAGAATATCTTATCTTCTGAGTTTTTCTCTCCTTGGCTGCTGGAAGACCATATGTCCATAGAAAACCACTTCATGCTCCTTAAGTTATTCCCCCTACTCACCACTATACTAAAAAATACTGAATGAATTTAGATTGATACCTCACTTGCCTGTGCATTCCAGCATAGTTTTATGAGTTAAAGAAATATAATCTAGAGACTGCATCCATTAGACCACACTTTAAAACTATTCACTGTGACATACAGACTGATGGGTATTGGGCCTACCTCTGCAGCAATCCAAAGGTGATCCAGATTTATGTGGGAACACAATGAAATATAGAAATACACATAAAAACAGAGATGTAGCAGAAATAACACTTCATTTCATTAATAACAAATGACTGAAATATGCTTATAGACATAATGGAAATAAACTAGCTAGGGCATTGCTAGCTTATCTCTGAGAAGAGATGTGGTGGATACTGGCCTCTGAACTGTTTTACAATGAGGCTCAAAGGCCTATTATTATTGAGAAACAATGGAAAACCCTAAACATCCAAATACCTAACCCTAGGAGATGAAACGCCAAGACTATGGGCCCCGTTTGGGTAAGTTGGTACATCAACTTCCCAGGGACGTAACTTTGTCATACGATCTTCGTTTGACACGTTCTATACCTCGTTAGAAATCTCTATCCGAGGAATACAAATTTTGGGTGAGTAACATAATTTAAGTTCCATGTTGCTCCCCATTTTCCCAAAAAAACGTCGTTTAAGGCCTCAAAACGGCTCCGAAAGTTCAGGACCCGAAAAACTGCTAAAAATAGTAAACTGTGTGGAAACTAAAAAACTAAAAGAAGCAATGGTGGGGGTCCAAGTGGAATAGGTCGGTGGCCACCAATATTCACTTGGATCATTCCTCCCCCCTTAGGAAGCAATGGTCCCCATTGCGTTGAGTTCCTCCATGAGATGAGGAAACTTCTACTGAACTTGGTCCCTGGTGAGCCATTTGCCTTAGTGAAGGAGTTGGCTTGCTTTGACAACTCGATATAGCGGTATCCTTTGTTTTCGAGTGTGCTTGATCTGTGTATCCATGATCTGATCAGTTCTGGCTTGTTCCATGTAGTTTGGATTTAACTTTGTTGGTGTGAGTTGTTCTGCCATGTCGGATGTGTCTAGTATAGGTGGAAAGTAGGGCCGAAGGAGGTCCACATTGAACATTGGGTGCAGACCAAGGAATGGTGGAATGCTGAGCTCAAAGGAATTTTCCCCTATAGCCTTGGTGAGGGTGTACGATCCATATCGGAGCAGATGAAGCTTGCGGTGGGGTCCAATGAGGCGCTCCTTTTGCAAATGCAGCCACACTTTGTCACCCACCTGGAAGTTGTGTGGCACCCGATGTTGATCATGTCGCTGCTTGTACTTAGCATTGGCTCTATCCAAGATTTCATGAACCTATTGGTAGATGTGTTGAATGTGCTCAATGAAGTTTTTTTCCTTATCCACCTCAGATTAGACATGAGATGAATCTTCCTAAGTAGCCACAAATGGCATGGCTATGTCAATGGGACATAGTGGTTGGAATCCCAAGCCCACTTGAAAGGGATTGTGGCTGGTTGAGCTATGGAGAGCCTAGTTGTAGTTGTGTTGTACATAGGGGAGGATCTCATCCCATGTGCATGGATGCTTTGAATTGTACATGCGCAGAATGTGTACGATCATCCGGTTGACGACCTTTGTCTAGCCATCAATTTGCAGATGGAAAGCTGTGGACTTGGTGAGCTTGGTGTCCAACATCAACTAGAGGTTGGACCAAAATGTACTAAGGAACCTACTATCCCGATCTGATATGATAGACTGTGGGATCCAAAAGTGTACCCACACTCATTCAAAGAAGAGTTTAGCAGTGGCTTCTGCTATGATATTCTTCTTGCAGGCCATCATAATGGACATCTTCGAGAATCGATCGACGACCACAAAAACATAGTCATTGCCATGCTTAGTAGAAGGAAGGCCCGACATGTAATCCATAGAGATGGATTCCCAAGGTCGACAGGGGGTAGGAAGCGGAGTATGGAGGCCTTGCTTCTTGATGGTCGGTTTGGAAATGGTGCAAGCAGTGCAGGACTTGATGTACTTCCCGACATCTTGTCGAAGGTTTGGCCAATAGAAATACTTTTTTAGTACTACCATGGTTTTCTCGACCCTGAAATGCCCAGTGACTCGACTATAGTGCGCCTCCCAAATCATCTTGGCATGCTAGCTTGAAGGAACACAAAGGTGTCCCAGGTGACAAAGCAGGGCATCCTGGAGGTGAAAATTGGGAACTTTCTTACCCTCCAAGAGTGTATTGTATGTGTGGACGAATTCTAGATCACTTATGTAGAGAAGCAGCCAATCGAAAGTCTCGTTCCCACAAGAGTTGAGCATAGTTGTTAGTGCCATGATGGGTGGTCGACTGAGGCAGTCTGCAACATCATTGGTGATACCTTTTTTGTACTTAATTTTCAAATGAAACTGTTGCAGGTATGTGGACCACTTCTGATGGAGATCATTCTGCAACTTTCCTTGTGTCTGTATGAACTACAGGGGTCGGTGGTCTGTGTGGATGACCGTTTCCTTTCCCAAAATGTAATGCTTCCATTGCCGACAAGCCTGCACAATGGAATACATTTCTTTGTCATAAGTGGGATACTTCTGGACTATGTCGGAAAGTGTCTCACTATGATATGCCACTGGATGCCCATGTTGAGTAAGGACTGCCCCAATAGCATAGTCAGAGACATTTGTCTCGATCTCAAATGGTTGTTGCAAGTCTGGTAATGTGGGCACTGTTGCAGAGCAGAGGTGATACTTCAACTCCACGAACACCTTTTGTTGAGATTTAGACCAAAAGAATTTTTCTTTAGCTCCTCCCTTAGTGACTTGACTCAAGGGCCAAGTGATAGGAGAGAATCCCAACACAAACCTGCGGTAGAAATTGGCAAGACCTAAAATGCTGTGGAGCTCTGTTAGGATGGTTGGGGCTGGCCAATCCCGAATGACTTGGATGTTTTTTGGATCCACATGCACCCCTCACTCATCAATAATGTATCCCAGATACTAAACTTGGGTTATGCCAAAAGTGCATTTCTCCAAATTGGCACACAACTTGTGTTTCCGCAGTGTTTGGAGGACCTATCAGATGTGGTGGAGGTGCTCTTCCCAAGTCTGGCTGAAGATCATAATGTCATCCAAGTACACCACTACAAATGAGTTGGTGAATGTCCACAGGATGTCGTCCATTAGCCTCATGAAGGTTGCAGGGGCATTCATCAACCCGAAAGGCATGAACAACCATTCGAAAAGGCCCTCCTTGGATTTGAATGCAGTTTTCCACACATCAGAGGGTTTGATTAGTACCTAGTGATACCCAGACTTCAAGTCGATCATGCTGAAATATTTTTCCCCCTTGAGTTGGTCCAAAAGTTCATCAATCTGTGGGATCAGGTACCTATTCTGGACAATGATCTTTTTCAGTGCTCGATAGTCAATGCAGAGTCTCCAAGTCCCATCCTTCTTCTGCACCAATACGATTGGGCTCCCACAGGATGATGAACTCAGTCAGATGTGACCTTTCTACAATAGCTCCTGAATCTACCTCTTGATTTAGTCATTCTCCAGGACAGAGTGTCGGTAGATGGGTCCATTGGGAAGCAACACGCCTGGGGTCAGATCGATGGGGTGCTTGACCTGGAAGTGTAGAGGCACCCCTGCGGGGGAGGTGAAGATGTCCTCGTACTCCTCCATGACCTTATCCATTTATTATTTTCATGTAGTGGGGCCCTGTCTGGAGGTCATGGCCACAGTCTTCCTCTTTCCCTGAGGGCGGATCGTCAGGAAAAAAAATTTCCTGGTCTTGGAAATGAGATTACTGCATTGTTTTGCAGTAACCAAAGAGATGGTGGTAGGCAGTGTTATCTCCGGTATCCTGTACAGCTTATTTCCCAAAGTGATAATAATAGCACGAGTCCTGGACTCATAAACAACATGTCACTTCCACAAGTATGGTTGGCCTAATAATACATAAGAAACATAAAGAGGAGCAATGTCACATAATACCTCATCCGTGAAGGGCTTTATGCTATAGGGAAGGTGACATTGTTGACTGACGCGGAGGTCCTGTCCCTGGTGCAACCACCCGATGGTGTATGGTTGTGGGTGTGTTGTGGTTGGCAAGCCCAACCTCTTCATGACCTCTACCAAGATGAGGTTCTTCTGGCTCCTACTGTCGACAATGAACTACAACGGGGAACCCTTTACCCACATCTTAGAATGGAAGAGACGCTCTGCCTCCTCTGGATCTTCTAGTTCCTCCCTCTGGATCGTCATGGTGGCAACAATGGTGTTGGGCTCCGCATCAATAATCTTCTTCCCCCTGTCATTCCCCTTGTCAGGTTCTGATTCAGAGTCAGAGCATGCATCTGATTCAGAAGCCTTCAACTCGGCTACCAGTGACTTCTTGTCCCGACACTCACTTGTGTTGTGAGTGGATATCTTATGGAACTCACACCACTTCCCCATGTCATTTTTTGGCTTTGTGGTGTTGTTATTTTCTTGTGTCTTTGGTGGGTTGTCCTGGCCTACCCCACCTTGGCTTGGTCCTTTGTTATGCAGTTTGGGAGTACCTTTCCCTTGCTTCTGATTTGCAGACCCAAAGTCTCGCTTCTTCTGTTTGAACTTCTTCTCAATCTTGGCAACATATCGATAGGCCACACCAAGCGAGGAGATGTTGAGGAACTCCATTTCCTCCTGAATGTATCTGTGTAGACAACTGTGTTACTTTAACACCAAATGTTTCTCTAAATCTTTGATACCCAACTTTGTGCGTAGGGTATGAAATAGATTCGTCATCTCATGCACATCTTGGTCCCTTTGTTGCCACAACGTAGTCCATTGTATGTATTTGTCCTCATAGCTCCCCACGGGATAATATTGTTCCTTGATGGCATCTCAGAAAGAATTTCAAGTGGGTGCGACCGAGAAAAAAGAGGGTTCTCCCTCGCCCTCTTGCTCCGAGTAGGTTTCCCACTAGTCCTTGACATGGGGGGCGACTTTGAGGAGTGCAAAAATAATCTTTTCTCGGTCGGAAAAGTCATGAACCAAGAAATATACTTCTAAAAGATTCAACCATCTATCTACGACATCTGCATCTATTTGGTCATCAAATATGGGAATGTCAAAGTTTACTTGTACCTTAAAAGTAGTGGCACCTCCAGAGTGGCTTCTGGATGTCGATGCACCGCCAGTCGGAATCCATTGAAGAATCTGGACAAAGTTGTCCATCATTGCATTCCTTTGTTTCTTGAGGGCCTCCTTGAGAAACATTTTGATAGGATATCCTTCTCCCTCATCTTTCTTTTCTTCCCCCATGTCCGGTCGTCGAGGTTTGTGAGGCTGATCTTGCAAAGGTTCAACCAGATTGAGCCCCAACTCCTTATACCCTAATCTCGTTGGGGACATGCAAAGAAGAATCGAGAATGAGAATACCTCTTTGATACCACTGATCCAGATTTATGTAAGAACACAATGAAATACATAAATGCACATAAACACAGAGATGCAACGGAAATAAGACTTCATTTCATTAATAAAAAATGACTAAAATATGCTTACAGACAAAATGGAAATAAACTAGCTAGGGCGCTGGTAGCTTATCTCTGAGAAGAGATGTGGTGGCTACTAGCCTCTGAAATGTGTTACAATGAGGCTCGAAGGCCTATTATTATTGAGAAACAATGGAAAACCCTAAACATCCAAAGACCTAACCCTAGGAGATGAAACGCCAAGACTATGGGCCCCGTTTGGGTAAGTTGGTACATCAACTTCCCAGGGACGTAACTTTGGCATACGATCTCTGTTTGACATGTTCTATACCTCGTTAGGAATATCTATTTGAGGACTACAACTTTTGGGTGAGAAACATAATCCATGATCCATGTTGCTCCCCGTTTTCCAAAAAAAACGTCATTTAAGGCCTCAAAACGACTCTGGAAGTTCATGACCCGAAAAACTGCTAAAAATAGTAAACTGTGCGGAAATTGAAAAACTGAAAGAAGCAATGGTGGGGGTCCAAGTGGAATAGGTGGGTGGCCACCAATATCCACCTAGATCAAAATGTGACTTCCAGTGCTAACATTTCTGGCACCATTTTCAGGGATGAATTGAATATTTTCCCTGGGATTGAACAACAAATTGTAATATTTCTGAAGGTGAATCAACACTTAGTACATCAAAGATTGCAACTGTGCACTTGGAGACTCCACTGAGGTGAATCCATTGCCTCAATTTCACTGTTTTAGTGGGCTTCTTCTGGCTACACATGGTATCCCTTGGAGAACAAAACAATCAGATATGGTCTTTGATGGTGAACAAATACAAGACACATGCTTATTGTACATCATTCACCCAACGAATCCATGGTTGAAGGATCAATTGGCAGCTCCACTGGTCTAAAATGGACAGAATCCTGGCTCAAAGGTTTTCTCCTTTTAATTTTTATGTTGTTCCTGGTTTTCCTCGTGTTGTTATTTCTCCAAATGAATGGAATGATTAGTTGCCTATATTTAGAGAGCGTAAGGTGGACAACCCCGCTCAACATCTCAGTGAGTTTCATGAACTCATGCACCAGTGGGAGATACATCATGAGGATGTATTAATTAAAATGTTCATGTTCTCTTTAGAAGGGGATGCTCGTGAGTGGTATCATTCTTTACTCCCTTCTAGCATTTCTTCACTGAGATAATTTCATGTAGCTTTCAATGCTCATTGTCAAAAGTTTTATCCCTCTAAGTTAATTAGTTGTAGTTTTTGTGAGGGATACAATGTTTGTATTCAAGATATAGTTGCTTCCTATCCAGACTGTGAGGATGATCTTTATGAATTGGATAAGAAATCAATTATTTATTATCCCAACAAGGAAGATGATGAGCAGAGCTTTTCCATGGTTCCTGTTTATTATGATTATGAATCTGATTCTTGGGAGAGATAGGAAGAAGAAAAGGAGGAGCTAAAGGTGGAGTTCATCTCCTCTTCGGAGCCTAGATAGGAGAAACCTACTGTTGGCCCATATGATGATGACACGATATTGATCCCTGGGTTAGATCTTGATGGGCCGCCTATGTTTTGTGATGAATATACTGAGGTACTTTCTGAAGGGAAAGGCCTTATCTTCCAGGCTTCTAGAGAAAGTGAAATATTTTGGCAAGAGAATCATGGCATAGATATTGAGCCATCTATTTATATATAGGATTCCACCAGAGTAGACAAATAAGAAGTGGAGAAAAAACCCACAACAACCTTTCACTCATCTGTGCTTGCCACATACATTCAGCCAAAGGTGGGAAACTGTAAAGCATAGCAGGTTTTCTATTACCAATTTTGAGATTTTTGTCACTTATCCTATGAACCTGTAATAGAGTACATGGAGTTGCATTTTTTCCATATTTTAAAACCTCCAGGCCTTATCATTCTTCTATCACGAGGAGGAGCGCTGAAAAATGTAGTCGTTTGGTTGTCACAGTTTCATTATTTTGTATTAATCAGTGATAGAATAAACAAGCTTTCAGTTAGGGGGTTACTTGACTGGCTATGGTGGAAGCTTTATTACACTTAGCACTTTGTAAAAATAATTTATCTTAGGTGTTGTAAATAAATAATCTCCATTAGGAGCATGTGTGTTTACTTTATGTTTGTAAGCAGGGTAGTTTAAATTGTCACAGTGTTATCTTCGACAGATTATCTCAGAGCATGACTCCACAACCCAATGCTAAGGCCCTGAAACTGAAAAATAGTTCTTAGATCCTCGCAGGTAGGTCTCTATCCCCCATGGAAGCTAATGTTATCACATATTATTGCTAAAGGTGTGTTTTTACCTAGAAATGGCACCTTGGTCAAAACACACATGTAAGGGGGGATAAAAAACCCACAGAGCGACCTTATCTTAAGTCTTTGGTTCCTAGGTGCGTTATAATAAGGGGCACATATATCTAAGAGGATGAGGTCTACGCACTCAGATATACGACGCATGATCCATATCGAACCCCCCCAACCTTCTACCTTTAATGGGGGGGGTGTCTGAGTTGGTGGTTTTTGAGCGCGGGCCCTCCTCCATCATGGCTCTTCCTCATTAACTTGGACCCCCCCGACCTTTCTCTCGTACCACCCCACCCCCCCTCCAAGTAAACTGCTTACTGCCCGCCCTTATCACCCTCATCTCCCACTAACACTTTTCGCCCACTCATCCTCTCTCCTTTGTCTGTCACATCTCCCACTTCCTTCCACCTTTTGCTACCGCACACCTATCCTCCAATCACTCTCCCACTTCGTGCCTCACCCTTTTACCTCTTACCATCTATCGCCCACATTGCTTCCAGATGGACTGACCATCCCTACCTCGTTCCGCCACGACAAACTTGCCTCTACCTCCTTGTGACCTTCCCATGCCGCATCACCCTTTCCATGTCATACGTCAACTCTCACTTGTCTGCCCTTATGCCTTTCCAGTCACCATTCTGTAGCAGTTCCTTTGACCAAGCCATTGAGCATGTGTCGTAGCCTAGTAAGCATGTGCTAATCATCCCGCTAGCACCTCCCCATCAACATCCTTCATCCGCCTAGTGAGCCTCCTCTGCAAGCATCTAAATCAGATCCAGATGGAAGAATGTAGAGGCTTCCAAGTTCTATAGGTACAGAGTTGACTCAGGCCTTCCTGATCCTGAGAAAGATAGTTATTGAAGTAGGTGGAGGTGGTTGAACATCATTTCCACCATAAATATAAAGCTAAAAGGTACTGATAGAATTTTTGAGATAGCGTCCAATAGGAGGCTGCATCATGCGCAGTCTGACAATACATGTTCAGACGAAAAGGGTGATAGACTACCACCAACTACATGGGCAGTCTGACTAATGTTTGCAAGTGCAATATACTAGAGGATCGCATGCACGATTAGCCTGACAGGGAAATTCGCCAACTCCAGGCCTTGAATGCAGTAATGAGTTATTATGAGTATATGTAGGCATTTTTTCCATTTTGTTTAAGGTGGATGGTTGAGCTAAGCTCCCAATTTGTAAATATTTAATGAATCCTCTGGTTCTCTGGTTATTTACCTATGTTTGAGACTTCTTGTTTAATGTAAGTCAGTTCCCTTTCATCTCTCTGTAACAGTTGTGTTAAGACACTCGGGCATGTATGATCCATTCAAGGGTAGTTGTGTTCTTGTGATGTAGGTTTGATCACAGTAGCATCACATCCATTTTTAATCAGTTTCTTATGATTTTTTCCCCCCTAACGCTGAATGAATCAGGCATGGATGATCCAATCAGCTTGTTATTATTGAATTGTTATGTATGTTTGATTTATTTTTAGTAATAAATTCATTCAATTCCTTGAAGCTCCGAGCCAAGAAGATATTGTCTTATGAGTTTTTCTCTCCTTGGCTGTCGAAAGGCTAGATGTCCATAGTAGACCACTTCATGCTCCTTAAGTTCTTCCCCCTACTCACCACTATACTACAGATTACTGACTGAATTTAGAATGAGACCTCACTTTCCTGTGGATTCCAGCCTTGTTTTTTGAGTTAAAGCGATATAATCTAGAGACTGCATCCATTAGACAACTGTTTAAAACTATTCATTGTGACATATAGAATGATGTGTATTGGGCTTACCTCTGCAGTAATCCAGAGGTGACTTCTAGTGCTAACACCCTCCTTCTTCCTTAGAGGTATTTTCTTCTGCAGAAGGAGATTCTTCATATCCCTTCTTTTTCTCAAATTTAGATCTACATTGCTTCTTGTAGCGCCCTTCTTTTCCACATACCCAACATACCTTTGCAAACTTTCTAGGAGATTTAGATATGCCCTTACACTTAGATCTCCCACTTGAGAACTTAGATCTATTTCTTTCCTGGGAGCGTCCTCTTGTAAATAATGTGTATGTGCTCTGTCATTCTATATTATTTCATATCATCTCCTCCGACAACAAGGATGAGACCACTTTATCAAACTTCAAGGAAGTTGTATTACTACCTATGGCCACAACCATACTATCCCATGATTCTGGTAAAAAACACAGTAAATCCGTACACTTATCTTCATCTGAAATTTAAGCTCAATAGATACTAACTAACTTACCACAGTATTGAAAGCGTTCAAATGCTCTGCCACTGAGTCTCCATCTCTCATCCTCAGATTATACAACTTATTTCTCAGGAATAGTTTATTTACTAGGGACTTATATTGATACAACTTCCCCAACTTATCCCATAAATCCTCTGACAAATTCAGTAATATTGAATCTGAGAGACATAGTCAGATTGTGCTCTTTGCCTTCCGATCCAACTTTTTCTAGTCATCTGTGGAAGTTCATGTATGTGTAGTACCTGGATCTACCATGATACACTGATCTTTGTACACCAATAGATATTCCATATTGATCTTACACAACTCAAAAAATTTCCCATTAAACTTATTGATCTCCATTTTTGAATTGCTTGCCATTTCTCTTCACCTGAAAAATCAATACCACAGATCTTCCACTGTAACAAGGCTTATCACAGTCTCGATCCAAACCCTTGACCAGAAAGGCATCCCCCTGAAGCCAACAAAGATATGATACCAAATGTAGATTTTAACCTTGTACAATATTTACTAGAAACATATTTTAAGTAAAAGAACAAAAAAAATACAATGGAAAATACAAACATTACACAAAGATTTTTCCCCTGGAAACCCAAACCGGGAAAACCAACATATTCTATATTCATTCATAGTGATACATTGTCTACAATAAAATATACATATAGGAGCCATAGAAATCCAAAACCCTAACCCAATGACATGGATTAGTCAACAACCCTAATTCCTTAACTGTAAATAGAAAAGCATCAACAAAAACCATGTGCCAAAAAATCGCCTAACAATGGACACATTTCCCAAGGAGAAAAAATCTCAGGGGTGCTACCCCTAAACCCCTACACCCCCCAAGGGGGGGCCTAGCACCCCCTCCCCCCCCCNAAAACCCCATGCAAGCTTGGTGCAACACAAAAGCTACTATGCATGAAAAGAATATAACACATACCCAACACCAAGATCCAAGTCATTCATGACTAGTTAGCCCGAAGAACATGACAGAGAGATTTGTTGCTTCTTGGTCCTCACCAACTTATATCGTAGGTTCATGTTCGGATTCTCTCATATCACTTGGCCCTTAAATAACGTGACCAAGGGTGAAACTAAAGACAAGTTTTCATGGTCCAAATCATAGTAGAAATGATTCGATGATCTGAAACATCGACTTTGCTCCACACCAGTCCTCACGCTGCCAGACCTGTAACAACCATTTGAGACTGAGAAATGTGCCTATGAGTATGATATCAATTCATTCCTTACTCAGTGGGGACATATATTGGCTTGTCACAGTGAAACACTAATGATTTTTCTCATAGATATCTAACCTATGAAAAATAGATGTACTCCATCGTATAGGCATGTCAATAGGGGAAGAATTATATTATAGTAAAGGAAATGATAATCCACAATAATTATAGGCCTATTTAATTAATGAAAGCAAAAGGAATGTTACAGAATGACCACAATCATAAGTGGTCCACATACCTACAAAAATTCCACTTGAACATCAAGTACAAGAAGGGAAACACCAACAATGTTGCACATTGCCTCAGTTGACCCCTGATTGTGGCACTAACCACCATTCTTAAAT
>ML796652.1:450919-480683 GCA_009831015.1 Picea engelmannii
TTTTTCCACATTCGGTGTCCATTCCCATTTTTGTTGTTGTCATCACCCATGTGTTAGCTAAATGTTGTTGTTATATTGGTTAAGGGATGAATTGAAGAAGCAAGTTTTGAGGCCTGTGAGCAACTCTCCCAGGTGAGAGAGTTTGTTGGGAAGTGATTTCTCCTAGAGGGAGTCTCATAGCAGCTACTCTACTCTGAGACTTCCAGTCGAGAATTCTTCTGAAGCCCAAGGTAAGGGAGGTGTAGTGGTCAATGGATTTGTAATAATGAAGGTGTACCTTCCTCGGGTGGAACAAGCGTGTGGGGAATGAGGGCTTGTCAGTTGTGGGTGTAAGTGGCTCCTAGGATAAAATATCTTTCCTTTTGTTTTGTGCAACTTCTTTTCTTTCCTTTCCAAGCCTATAATTCCCTTGCTCGATGGAGTTTAGTCACAGCTCGTGGGTGACCCACCGCTGAGCGTGATGAACAACGTGGTCTAAGGATGGAAGGTTCGTGGAAGGTCTACACGTAGTTGTTGGACCTAAATTAAAACATAAGTATTCATTTCTTTGTTCATTCACATGCTATGTATTTATATATGTTCTTACATCTATGGTTTTGTCTAGATTATTGCATGTATGCTTTTATTTTTATTTCTACATTAAGTTGTGTGATAAGAAGAACTCTGCAAGAATATGTGTATGTACAAAATGCTAATTTCTGGTCTAGAATTGCACTAGATAGATATGTAAATATATATATATATATATATATATATATATATATATATATGAATATCAGGTGTTATCTCTTTTATCCCTGTTAAGTCTTATATGTGAGTATTTATGCAAAGTTATGTGGTGGCATGGTCTGGCCTGTTGGTTTAAGGCTAGGAATGACCACAAGTTGGTATCATAGTAGAAAAACAATGATAAGTTTGTTTGGGTAGCACTCCCCAGTCGGGGTCTAAGGACAGGGGACATGATAGATTGGTATCAGAGCCAAGGTTTCAACACTGAGCCTAGATGGGGCATGTTAATGGTTAGCAAGACAAGATTTTAGAGTGAATTGTTGTCTAAAGGGAAAAAATTCAAGGTGCAGAGCATCCATGGGTGCCAAGAGAACACCTTGGCCATGTTATGAAGCTCAGGAGGTATAACGGTTTATGGAATGGTAGCAGAGAAATGAGACTACAGTAACCGTGGGTTTGGAATGGAAAGGTTTGAAGTTGGGCCATAAGATCTGCGTAGGGGAAAGACCAATGTTTTCCAACCACTAGATCTAGAAAGAGATGCATTAGGGTTAACTTGGAAGTCCTTCAGACTTCGCAACTTCGTAGAAGTTATGTGTTAAGAAGAAAAATAGGGGTCGAAGCTTGAAGTTCTGATGTCCCGGAGGGGATATACACTGTAGATCTAGGGAGAAGCATTATTGTTAGATCAATACAAGAGAAGAAGGTAAGGCACGTGGTAAAAAGTGGATCTCAACCGTCAAATCTTTGCATTAGTGGTTGTGAGTCATCGATCTCACATCCATTTATAATTTGACATTTAGGTGAAGCAAGATGTGCTAAGATGAATCCTTACAAAGTCCTGAAACCCGAAGTCTCGAAGTGATGTGGCATGAGGACGTCACCCAGGATGATGTGCACTTCCTTAGTCCCACCACGTGTCATTCAGAATGGAACTTTGACAACCATGTTATCCCAAAAGTAATATGACATGTGGGGACACATGCCACCAACTTAATTATTGGCATCCGTACCTAGTGGACCTGGAAGGTAAAGAAGATCATAAATTCAAAGTTCGAAAGATTTGAGGAATGCTAAGGTAAAATATTCAGAAGTCCTAAAGTGTTGAAGTCCCGAAGTGGCGTGGCCTCTGACGTCACCTAGGATGATGCATACACATGAGATGTGTGCCACATGTTAATGAGTTAAGAACCTACAGAGGATAACCACTTTAGGAAAATTGGGAGTTGCGTGGGTTGATAACTTTCGAAGGCCGAACCGTCGGAGTCATCGTGATCGTTGATAGTCATGGGCACATGTCAAAAGATTGGACACTCCAGAGAGTTGTCACCCTGGAGGCTTTTGGTATTGAATACTTTGGAAACATTCAAAGCCCAAAGTTATGAAGCACAGAGTATGCACTTGTTGGGTTAGCACTTGTTCCCCATCGTGGTCACATGGAATTTAAGGATTGAAGAAAAGGGGCTAGCGTTGAATGGTGAATTGTTGCAGAACAAAATGGGGCTTAGAGATAGGATCATGGGGATTCTTGATATATGCAAACCTACCAAAAATGGAGTCTGATATTCTTTCTCTTGAATAAGATTGTTTAAGTTCCTATGGAAAATTATTAAAGGTTGATAGCCTGACAAAATTCGGTTGACTGCACATTTTTTGCAGAGTTAACAATTGACAAAGCCAAACAAATTTGTTGCATAGTACAAAGAATGGAGGAGGCACATGATTCTTACAATTTTTAGCATGAAGCTAGAGGAATGGATGTCCATCTGAGATTTGAAGGATTGAACTCCAATGGGCATGGAGAAGAGGTAGATAAAGAAGAGAACATGAAGAAAATCATTAAAAAACTACAGAACGATGTACAAAATCACTGAGAAGATAAAAAAAATATCATGAAATCTAGGGATCAATAAGGATAACTCAACGTGAAGTTGATGCAGATCCTAGAAGGAATATAAAATAAATTGCACAAGGAGAGTGGCTCAAGAAAAATAAGAAGTCCCAGAAGAACAAGAAGTATTAGCTGGCATCATCAGCACTCCCCGAGGCATTCTAATAAGAGAGCACACAATAGCTCAAGTCCATCCCTTGTTAGAAAGAATAAGAGGTCTAGGGAATATGAGCTATGAGGGGAAATGAACAAAATCAAACCTCCTACATTTTATGGGGAGCACAAGAAGGATGAAGATGCAGAGACATGGTTGTTGGGAATGAGAAAGTATTTTTAGTTACATAATTATTCTTCTCATGTAGAAGGAATAATTTACATCTATCAACTCAAAGGGAAGGCATCTGTATGGTGGGATCAACTTGTGAAAGTACAACATGTTAGAGAGAAGAATGTTACATTGAGGGAATTTAAGAGATATTTTGAAAGGAAGTAAATAACTAAGAGGTATTATGACAACAAAATGAAAGAGTTCTTTGAACTCAAGCTAGGAAGTTTGTCCATTGATGAGTATGAAAGAAGATTCTTGGAGTTGTTGAAGTATATTCCCTTCATCAAGGATGAGATAGTTAATATTAAAAGGTATATGAGTGTATTTCCATTTTCCATCAGTGATAAGATCCAGTATGATAATCCTAAAACTATGGAAGAAACCATACAGAGAGAAAAAATATTATATGATCAACAAAAAGAGAAGCCTACTTTCCAAAAAGGTTGGGAAGACAAGAAGAAGTTTAAGAGGAAACATAGGAAGAAGGGAAACAAACCACCATTTTTCAGGAACAATCCTCATGGACATCCAGTTTTAAGAGAGTTGAGGATGGTTGAAGTAGGTGGGCACAGGCCAAAGAAGACACCTATGGAATGTTGGGTTTGTAAAGGAGATCATAGTTGTAGATATTTTCCTCATAGAAAGGACAACGTGATAGTTGTTCACAATGTTCAACAAGATGAAACAATGGAGTACATGGGCAGAAGAGTACCAAGAATGTATGCATCCTTGGACAACAAGAAAACTGAGTTTCAATCACACATGATTGAAGTTGAAGATATGATCAATAACCATGCCTTTACTATTTTAATAGACTTAGGAGCTAGTCATAGCTACATAGATCCTAAAGTTTTGGAAATATTATGTTTTCCAAGAATCAAGCATGTGAAATCTTGGCTAGTACAACTAGCTACATGAGCCAAGAGGAAAGTTGTTGAGTTGATTAAATCATGTCTAGTGGGCATGGATGAACTAAGTACCAAGGAAGATCTGGACATCTTTCCTCTAGGATCATATGATTTCCTAATTGGTATGGATTGGTTGGACTAACACCATTCCATTTTAGAATTCCATAACAAGGAATTCACTTTCTTGGATGAGGAAGAAAATCAGAGAACAGTCCAAGGAATTCCCAAGGTAGTTGCTATCAGAGAAATCTCAGCAATACAGCTAAAAAGGTGTTACATGAAGGGTTGTCAAATATTTGTATCCCATATGGAGGAATCATCTAAGGATAAGGTACCAAATATGGAGGATCATGCAGTCCTGGGAGATTTTGAAGATGTGTTCAAGGAGGTGCCATGACTACCCCCATAGAGATATATTGATTTCTCTATAAATTTGACGCCTGGAGTAGCCCCACTGTCAAAGACTCCTTACAGAATGAGTACACCAAAGCTGAAGGAACTGCAAATGCATCTTGAATATCTTCTGAAGAAGGGGTATATGCACCCAAGTGTATCACCTTGGGGTGCCCCAATCTTGTTCGTGAAGAATAAGTATGGGACATTGAGGTTATGCATCGATTTCAGACAGTTGAACAAAGTGACCATAAGGAACAAGTATCCCTTTCCAAGTATTGATGATCTCTTTGATCAATTGAAGGATACAAAGATATTTTCAAAGACATATGTTAGGTCAGTTTAAAGAGGAAGACATCAACAAGACCTCCTTAGGAACAAGGTATGGTCATTATGAGTTCATAGTGGTGCCATTTGGGTTATCAAATGCACCCGCTATTTTTATGTTCTTAATGAATGGCATTTTCTGGGAATATTTGGACAAGTTTGTCATTGTATTTATGGATGAAATCCTTGTATATTCCAAGTCAGAAGAAGAGAATGAGAATCATTTGAGGATGGTGTTGCAGTTCTAAGAGAACATCAGTTGTATTACAAATTGAGCATCTGCTCACTTTATCAAAACATAATTCAATATTTGGGGCATATCATATCGGAAGAAGGGATAGATGTGGATCCTAAAAATATTGAGGCCATTAAAGGGTGGAAAACACCTAAAAATGTGATAGAAGTCAGATCCTTCATGGGTCTAGTTGGATACTACAAAAGGTTCATTGTAGGGTTTTCAAGAATATCTAACACCGTCACTTCCTTGCAGAGGAAGCGAAAGAAATTTCAATGGACAGAAGAATGTGAAAGAAGATTCCAACAATTGAAGAAGTTGTTAACCAATGCTCCAATTCTAAAGATTGTAGATCCAAATTAAGACTTCATTGTATGCACAGATGCATGAAAAGAAGGACTGGGTGGAGTCGTCAATCAAAATGGGTTTGTTGTATGTTATGAAGCAAGGAAGCTGGAGGAGAATGAAAGGCTCTACGCCACTCACGACTTGGAGTTGGCAGCCATAGTGCACGCCTTGAAGAAGTGGAGGAACTACCTCATGGGAAAGAGAATCTAACTAAGGACTGAACATAATGGTCTGAAGTATCTGTTTGATCATCCTATTTTGAATTCTAGGCAGAGTAGATGGCTAGAATTCCTCTGTGAATATGACTTTGATATCAAGCACATCAAGGGAAAGGAGAAAAATGTGGTTGATGCACTCAGTAGGAGAGTGCATGAACTGCATGCTACAACCATGAACATGTACCAGACATATCTTAAGTGCAGAATTTCTGAAGCTATGAAAGTTGATTTACAATACAGGGAATTGGTAACAAAATTACAACAAGGTAAAATGCAACAGAAGGTTGAGGATTATGAATTAGGAATTGAAGGAATCTTATTGTGTAGAAACAAAGTTTATGTACCCAACTCTTCTAAATTGAAAAATGTGATTTTAAAATAAATGCACATTGTACCTTATGCAGGACACCCAACATATCAAAAAACAATTTCAACAGTCAAGAGCCAATATTATTGGCCAGGCATGAAGAGGGAGATTGTTGAATACATAGCTAGATTCTTGGAATGTAAAAAGATAAAGGCTAAGAATAGACACCAAGTTGGTTTTCTACAGTTTTTAACCATCCCTGAGCGGAAGTGTGAAGTGGTAAAAAAGGATTTCATCATAGGATTTCCCAGAACAAGAAGACAACACAATTCCATCATGGTGGTGGTGGATAAGATTACTAAAGTTGCCCATTTTATCCCATTGAAAACTACTCACAAGGCAGATAATGTTGTTTATATTTATATGAGGGAAGTAGCATGCTCTCATGGAATACCCAAGATAATTGTGTCTGACAAATACCCAAAGTTTATCTCAAAGTTTTGGAAGGGGATATTCAAGGGGTTCAGAAAAAATATGAACTTTAGCACAACCTATCATCCTAAGTCATATGGGAAAACAGAAAGAGTAAACCAAGTGATCAAAGATATGCTAAGGATGTACGTAATGGAAAAACCATCTAAATGGGAAGATTATGTTCACTTGGTAGAATTTTCCTACAACAATGGGTGTCAGGCATCACTAAATATGAGCTCGTTTGAAGCACATTATGGAAAAAAGTGCAACACCCCAGTAAGTTGGGATAACCCAGCTGATAGGGAAGTGATTGGGCCAAAGTTTCTCAAGGAAATGGAAGAGAAAATGCTGAATATTAAGAAGAATTTGAAGGCTTCCCAATACATATAGACAATCTATGGAAATAAAGGTAGAAACCATAGAGAGTTTAAAGTGGGTGACCATGTTTTCCTAAAGGTGAAAGCCAACAAAAGTTCCCTGAAGCTGGGAAGCTGTTCCAAGTTGGTAGCCATATTTTGTGGCCCATTTGATATCCTATAAAGGATTGTACCAATAGCTTATATGCTTGCATTTATTGCATCCATGATTGTTCATAATTTATTTCATGTATCATTGCTCAAGAAGTATATACATGATTCTAATCATGTGATTGATTGGAATGTGATCCAGGTGCAACAAGAAGGTGCTTTGCAAGTGCAGCCTATGTGGATAATGGATTGGAAGAGAAGAAACTCCATAATCAAGTCGTAAATATTTTAAAGGTTCAGTGGACCTGGTATAGTCCCAAAGATGCAACATGGGAGCATGCATATGTTATGCGGGTAGAGTACCCAGATCATTTTGAAGATTTTGGAAATCGTGTTGTTGTTGTGTAAATATTTGCACTGAGGACAGTGAAAAAATAAGGGGAGGGGATTGTAACACCCCAAGGCTGAGGCCCTGCTAAATTGTAATTATGTTTATAGGCTGGTGAGACGAATGGCTATAAGCTGAGAAACTTATGTGTTTATTAGCTTGATGAGCCAAATGATAAGTCCAATGAGCCTGATTTTTGTATATGTAAATACTCACATCATTAATAAAAAATTAACATCGATGCGTGTAGACCCTCCATGAAGAAAGAGTTATGAGGGACTAAGCTCCATTAGGTAGGGAGGCGGATAAGTGTCTAGAAATAGGAGATAAGCTAGAGGGATTACCTCTAAAGGAATAATATTATTATATTATTATTTCCTATAGGCTAAGGTTGACTTAACCATGTTGTCCTAAGTTCCTAGGGAAGGAGGAAGAGTGTTAAGTGGAACTCATGCGGCTTTAGGGAGACATGCCTCAACCTAAGCGTATGTAGTTTTCGGAGGGAAATTCAACTCATTCGGGGTTTTTCTCACCAGTCTCATGATTCTCACGACTGTCACAGATCCTTCACCATTGCGTATGTACTCTCGTGAGGTTAGACACCCTGTAAGAGAGACACACTCCCCACTGATGCATGCACGATTGTAACTTGTAGTTACTGGATGTTGTCCTGTGTTTTTTTCTGTGAAGCCCAACACATTTGTATTCTCCTGAGCCATGTTGTGTCTTAGCATTTGGTTGTTTCCACATTCGATGTCCATTCCTATTTCTGTTGCTTCCATCATCCGTGTGTTAGTTGAATGTTGTTTTTGTATTGTTTAAGGGATGAATTGAAGAAGCAGGTTGTCAGGCATGTGAGAAACTCTCCTAGGTGAGAGAGTTTGTTGGGAAGTGAGTTCTCCTGGAGGGAGTCCCATAGCAACTACAATACTCTGAGAAATCTGATCAAGCCTTATCTGAAGCCCAAGGTAAGGGAGGTGTAGTGGTCAATGGACTTGTAATAGTGAAGGTCTACCCTCCTGGGGTGGAACAGGCATGTGGGGAATGAGGTTCCATGGGTTGTGGGCATAAGTGGCTCCTGGGATAAAATAACATTCATTTTTTTTTGTGAAACTTCCTTTTTGTCCTTGCCAAGCCTAGAATTCCCTTTCCCCACTGAGTTTAGTCCCAACTCGGGGGTGACACACTATTGAGCGTGATGAGAAACATGGTCTAAGGCTGGAAGTTTCATGGAAGGTCTGCACGTAGTTGGCGGAACTCAATTAAAATATAAGTATTCATTTCCATGTTCATTCACATGCTATGTATTTATATATTTTGTTACATCCATGGTTTTTTCTGGATTATTGCATGTATGGTTTTATTGTTATTTTTGCATTAAGTTCTGTGATAAGAAGAACTCCGCAAGAATATGTGTATGTACATAATGTTAATGTCTAGTATAGAATTGCACTAGATAGATATGTATATATATATATATATATATATATATATATATATATATATATATATATGAATATATATATATGAATATCAGGTGTTATCTCTTTTATCCCTGTTAAGTCTTATATATGAATATTTTCGCAAAGCTATGTGCTGGCATGGCCTGACCTATTGGTTTAAGGCCAGGAACGGCCACAGGTTGGTATCAGAGTAGAAAAAAAATGATAAGTTGGTTTGGGTAGTGCTCCCCAGTCGGGGTCTAAGGCCAGGAGACATGACAAAACTCGTTGGGTGCCTATGCTCAACCTTCACTTTCTGAAATTCCATACATCTGGTTATGTAATCAACAACATCCTTTTTCATTCCCAACCAAAAGAATTGGTTTCTTACTGCTATAATATTTTTTTGGTAACTGAGATGTCCAACATATGGAACATTATGTATTTCCTTTAGTACTAGATTCCTAAGTTCTTCGGAACTAGGAAAATATATTCTATTTTTACGCATAAGTAATCGATCTTCCTTCATCTCATACTCTTTGATTTTATGTTGTAGATCTCTTTTCTATAAGCTTTCCTTTACCTGTAGGTAATTCCTATACGTAACAACAACATCTAAATTTTTTCTCTTCAAGTTTGACTGATGCATATTAACAGTTGTAGCATGCATGAGATGTACTCTCCTACTAAGTTCATCAACAACTTTATTTTATTTTCCTTTGATATGCTTGATATCAAATTCATATTGACTTAAAACTTCTAGCCATCTTGTTTTCCTAGAATTCAAAGTTGGTTGTTCAAAAATATACTTCAGACCATTGTGGTATGTTCTTAATTCAAATCTCTTTCCCATGAGATAATTCCTCCACATCTTCGATGCATGAACAATGGAAACAATATCCAAGTCACGTTTGGCATAGTTCCTCTCATGTTCCTTAAGATTTCTAGAATCATAACCAATGACATGTCCATTTTGAGTGAGGACTCAACCAAACCCTTCCTTACATGCATCTGTACATACCACAAAACTTTCATTTGGGTCAACAATATTTAAAATAGGTACACTAGTAAGTAATTCCTTCAACAAGTGAAAGTTCTATTCACATTCAAATGTCCATTCAGATTTAATTCCCTTATTTTTCAAAGAAGTGATGGGATGAGAAATATTAGAGAACCCTACTACGAACCTTTTGTAGTAACTAGCTAACCTGAAAAAATATATGACTTCTGAAACATTCCTAGGTTTTGGCCATAATCTAATGGCTTCAATATTCTCTGGATCCACTGATATGCCTTGTTATAAAATAATGTGTCCTAAGTAATGGATTTTTTCTTCATAAAAAGAACACTTAATTATCTTGGCATACGACTGATGTTCTCTCAGGACGTGCAATACTAGTCTTAGGTGATGTTCATGTTCCTCTTCAGACTTGGAATAAACAAGTATGTCATCTAGGAATAATATGAAAAACTTATCAAAATAATTTATGAATATGTCATTCATTAAGAACATAAAGACATCTGCTGCATTGGTCAATCCAAATGGAACCACTATGAATTCATAATTCCCATACCTATTTCTAAAGGATATCTTATCGATTTCTTCTTCCTTGATTCTTACTTGATGGTATCCTGATCTCAAGTCTATCTTCGAAAATATCTTTTCTCCTCTTAGGTGATCAAATAGGTCATCAATTTTGGGTAGAGGATACTTGTTCTTCATAGTAGACTTACTTAGTTGTCGAAAGCCAATCCAGAACCTCAAGGTACCATATTTATTTTTGACAAAGATTATTGGTTCTCCCCAAGGTGAAACACTTTGGTGTATGTACCCTTTCATCAACAATTATTCCAAGTACATTTGTAATTCTTTTAAATCTGGTGTACTCATTCAGTAAGTTTTTTTTGACATCGAGGAAGCTTTTGGCACTAAATCAATAGATAAACCTATCTCCCTTTTTGACAGAAACCCTAGTATTTCTTGGAATACATCCTCTAATTATTTTAGTACCAAGAAATATTCAAGGCTTGGCCCCTTTGTCTTTACTGTCTCCCCAACATTGGATACATACAATTGACATCCTTTTATGAAACATATCTTCAATTGTAAAGCTGAAATCTCTCTTATAGAGATTGGTCTTGGAACTCCTTTCACAATGTTGTGTTTTCCATCTCCATCAAGACATGTAAATGTATTTCTATGATAATCTAGGACATCACGATTCTTTTCCAACCAATCCATTCTGACTAGAATATCATAAGACCCCAATGGTACGATATTTAGATCAACACTAGTATTCACACCATTAAGACTTATGGAACAACCTCTGACCATATCATGGATTCTCCTTTTGGTTGCAGTGGCTAGCTGAACCAAACTTTATTTCCCAAGCTTACTTTTCTCCAAATGTAATCTATCCACTATTTTAGGATCAATGTAACAATGACTTTCTCTTGAATCAATTAAAATTGCAACGGGTTTATTTATGATCTTACTTTCTACCCCGATCATGTTGGATTTGTTGATTAAGGTTGGTTTTCATTGATGTCAACCCTTGAAAAAAGACCCATAGCACAAAGGTTGGGTAATGGACCCAATATTGTTTGATGTAAAGATGACTCATTATTGTCTTGTCATGGTTTATAATAAGTAGAAATGGATGAACTCCAAAGCGGTCCCCTTATGGTGAAATCCCTCACGGGAAGACGCTTTGTAGATTGAGTTATCCTAGAAGTATGGTTAGAGAATCCATGCTTATATGTGGAATAACGAGATGAACACCGGTGAATTTTTCATTGAAACTATCCTATGTGGATAGTTGTTTTCATGCCATTTTCGGTGGTATGTGTAACGTCACATAACTCCTTATGGTTAGAGAGTTATGGCCATGAGAAGTTGGAGAACCCAGGTTTGGGTAATGGACACAAGTTTGTTTGATGGATAATGGTATGAGTTTTGATATATTTTGAGGTAATACTATTCTATATGGATAGTACATGTCATTCCATTTCTGGTGGTATGTGGAACGTCACATAAATTCTCACGGTTTGAGAGTTATGGCCTTATGAAGTTGGAGGACTCTCATATGTCATCTAGAAGCCCCAAAAGGTCAAAGTAGTCAATGTGGTTTAAGAGATTTTAAAAGGTAAATAATAAAGTCAAGTGATGAGTGTACTATAATTCAAAGTGAATACAAAATAAATTAATTCAATAATAAATTTAATGGATAAATTAGAAGTGGGTTTACCCTAGAATAAGGAGAGTGGGCAAAGTGACCTAGAAGATGTTTTCAAGGAAGCTACTTGGAGAGTATAAATAAGAGGCAAGTCTCTCTCATTTAAGACACACTTGAGAATATTTAATACCTATATGTTTCTTAGGTAACCAAAGGATATCTAAGCCAAATTTCTAAGGAAAGTGAAGAAAAGAAGGCCAGAATTCAAGGAAGGATAAATTCTTTTGATGATGCTTTCTAAGGTATGTTTTTTTTAGGTCATCTCACCATTTCTGGAATAACGTTTTTTATAGAATGATTCAGACCATGAAAATTCTACTCCATTGAGGAAACATATCCAAGTATATGTGTTAAAACATTCATCTTGTGGGTCATTGTATTTTTTGAGTTACACTCCGTGGAAAATAGGGTTTGTGGCTAGTCCTGAAACTAGTCAAAAATAGGTTTTTCGGGTAAAAACGTCATAACTTATTTATAACAGATCCAAATTCAGTAATACCAAATCTGTTGGTTGTATTAAAGTTTTTAGTATTTTGAGTAACAATTTCAGATCAATTCAACAAATATTCCGTGCATGGAACGCTCTACAAGGTCTCTCTCTAGAATAATCCAGAATTCAACAAGGTGTGACATTTTTGTCATAACTCCTTTTCTGAGAGGTTCCAAGTAGTGAAACCTAGAGGAATTTCATAAAACACATTGAAGAACATTGTGTATAAGTTTCATATATGTATTCATTACAAGTACACAGTTATGATTATTTCAATTTAGGGTTGTTGACTAATCCAAAACTAGTCTTGTGAGACTAAAGAAGCGTTTGATGAAAATGCTAGTCTCTTGTTGTTAAAATTAAGGAAGGTTTGCAGTTATGTGATCATATACACCAGGTATATTACAGAGTTACAAATCATATTTGGATGATGAAATTGATGAGCGCCTTTGGTTGAGGTACAAGTTGGGTACATGGTTGAGACAATTAGTTGATGAGTTGGCACATACATGAGGTGTATAGTTGATGATGTTGGTACATATTGATGAGTCATAGTTTATGAGTATTTGACACATGATTGGTAGATACTTAGTACATGGTTGGTTGCACTTGTTTATGGTATAGGTTGATTACAGATTGTTTGGTACATGTTGGCGCATGGTTGATGCACTTGTTTATGGTACAGGTTGATTACAGATTGTTTGGTGCAGGTTGGTGCATGGTTGATGCACTTTTGTATGGTATAGGTTGATTACATGTTGAGGTACAGGTTGATGCATGGTTGATGCATGGTTCAGGTTTATTGGTACATTTTTATATCGGTATATCTCATAGTGATTGTGTGACAGTGGTTCCATCATTCTACTTCTACTTCAGGGTGGTTGGATGGGACAAGAAAAGGTGATTGTAGACACCTTCTAGTTTTATCCAGAGAACATAGGGGGTTGTAGCCTCCTTATGGTTGTAGACAGAGAATTAGGGAGTTGGAGCTTCCCTCAGGTTGTAGTCTGAGAAACTAGGGGGTTGGATCCTCCTTCCAGTTGCAGTTGGAAAATAAAGAAAGTTGGTGATACCAATGAATGTAATTCTTCAAGACATATAAGATAAAACATTCAGTGGTTTTCTCTCGATTTGGGTTTCCATGTAAAACACTGGTTCACTATGTATGTGTGTGATTGTTCATTTCTTATTGCTCATTATTGGATAATAATTCTACATTGATATAACACTTGGATTATTTGGAGAAAAAGGATTATAATTACGCTATTACTAATTCACCCCCCCTCTCAGTAATCCAACAATTGGTTTCAGAGTAGGTTCCTTCAGAAATCAATTTAACCACTGAAAGGTAGATCATGGAGAGTACCAGCTCATATAAAAATGGAATACCACACTTTGATGGATAGAAGTAGCTTTTTGGAGCATAAGGATGAAGACATATATACAAGAACAAGGGTTTGAAATTTGGCAATCAATTGTAAATGGATACACGGTACCAGCAGTTCCACCAACAAATGAAAAAGCAGTGAAACTTGGTCAGAATAATTTCAAAGCTACAAATTCACATTTGAATGGTCTTAGTGAAACAATATTCACCAAAGTTGCACATTGTAAATCTGCCAAAGAGATTTGGGACAAGCTTTGAAATATTTATGAAGGAGATACAAAAGTCAAATAAGAAAAACTTCAAACTTACAGAGGTCAGTTCGAACAACTAAAAATGAAGGAAGATGAGAATATTGCATTCTACTTCTTAAGATTTGACAAAAAAATGAATGTAATCATAGGATTGGGAGAAGAAATAAAAGAATCTATAATTGTTCAAAAGGTACTAAGATCTCTTCCTATGAGATTCAACCCTAAGATATCAACACTAGAAGAAAGTTTGGATATGAACTTAATAAGAATGGATGAACTGCATGGAACCTTCACAACATATGAAATGAGAACTGAACAAGAAAATCTAGATGTAAAATAAGAAGCCTTCAAAGCATCCAAAAGATCAAAGAAAAAGAAAAAGGAACATGAAGAATATAGCAGTAGCAACGACGTCTCAAAAGATGATGAAGAAATGGCTAACTTCATCAAAATACTGAACAAGGGGACCAATGGTAGGTATAGAGGGTAAGCTTCCTTTAATTTGATTTAATTGTGATGGTATTGGTCATTTTGCTAATAAATGTCCTCATAAGAAAAAGAGAAATGATGAAGGTTACTCAAAAGGAAAACATACATATAAATGAAAAAGAACTACAAACTGAAACAAATATTTCAAGAAAATTGTATGCATCAAAGAAGACATCTCATCATCAGATGAAGATGAAATTAGTGACAGTGAGACAGAAAGAGTTATATTCATGGCAGTAAAAGATTCTGACAAAGAAGACTTCGAAGAATAATATGAAGAAGATGAAGAAGGATAAGAAGAAGTCAAAGATGAAATTGAAGAGGTATAAGTTGACTATTGAGAAGAATTAATGTGTGCCATAGAAGTTATCAGAAGAAAAACAAGAAACTATAAGAAGAACTAAACAAAAAAAATGACACTCGAGAACTAGAACAAATGATCACAAGATTGAAGGTTCAAATAGAAGAAGATAAAAGAATTGAAGAATCACTCAAAGAACAACTAGAAGAAAAGGACAAGATCATTGGAAACTTGGAAGCAGAGATTGTCACACTAAGAACGGATATTCAAAAGAAAAATATGTAGAATAGCTCAAAAGTTTTGGATCACATTATCAACGGTCAAAAATATCATCTTGACAAGTCTGGACTTGGATACAATCAGACAAAAAAGGGATCAAGCTCCAAAACAACAGAGAAAGAAACAAATCCAAAAATCTATGCAGAAACAATAAAATGGGATATAAAGTTGTACAAGGAAGATTACATGGACACTCCTCAAGAAGATTCATATTTCAGAATTAAGAACAGAGAGATAGGCCTCAAGAAGAAGAAGGATTCATAAGAGCACCTTCTTTTATAAGATATTCAACTCCCAGGTTTTAAATTATATTTTTTGTTTTATGTTATGCATGTAATAATTTTGGACATAAAGTTGTGAATTGCAGAGCTAACAATAGGAACAATAGCAACTTTGCGATTCATACAGAAAGGGGTTACTCAAGAAGACCTAGTGAAACAAAAAAAACAAGTTACAACAGGTTTGAATCTTTGAGCACTGAAGTGGAATGTTACAAATGTAACAATTTTGGACACGTGGCCAAAAATTGCAGAATGACAGTCCCTCCTAAAGAACCTCAATAGAATAACAACAGTCACAGACAAGAACCTTAGAAAATGACATGGATAAGAAAGCAATATCAGTATAACAATGAAGAATGCATAGACACTCTACAAGATAAGAAAAAGAAACATGGTTGGTATGTTGAAAGTGGGTGTTCAAAACACATGACAGGTGATAGGGACAAATTTCTTACATTGCGAAAGGAAAGAAATGGATCAGTCTCCTTCGGAAATGATAATTTAGCCAAAATCATTGGAGAAGGCACAGTCCAAATTGGGAACAAAAATAAAAAGGCACAAAATGTTCTACTAGTAGAAGATATGAAACATAATCTTCTAAGTGTGATTCAAATGTCTGACCAAGGTCATATAGTTACTTTCGATTCCCAAAAGTGTGAGATAAGAAGAGAAGGTTCAAGGAAATTGGTTGGTACAGCTGCAAGAACTTGGAAATGAAAAGTGTTGTCTAGGAAAGGAAGATTAAAGTTGGCTATGGAACAAAAGAATGGGTCACATGAATTTTGATAACCTTATCAAAGTCAGCAAAAGAGAATCAGTCAGAGAAATGCCCCAGATCATGAAACCAACAACACTTTATGCAACCATTGTCAATAAGGAAATCAAACAAAGACCAAGTTCAAATCAAAGGAACATTCAACAACAAGACCACTAGAAATTGTGCATATTGATCTAGTTGGACCAACTACAACAAAAGGATATAGGTGAGAGATAATTTATGTTATCGGTTGATGATTATACAGGAATGACTGTAGTTTTCTTTCTCAAGAACAAGTCAAAAGCTTTTGAAAACTTCAATATCTACAAGGAAATGGTTGAAAATGATATGGATTCAAGAATTAAATTCTTGAGATCTGATAATGGAGGAGAGTTCATTTCAAAGGAATTTTTGGACTACTGCAACAATCATGGAATAAAAAGGTAATTCTCCATTGCTAGGACACCTCAATAGAATGGAGTTGTTGAAAGGAAGAACATGACAGTACAGGAAATGGCTCGAACAATGCTAATGCATTTCAAATTGATAGATATATTTTGAACACATGTAGTTCATATAGCAGTTCAAATTCAAAACAGAGTAATGCTCAAAAACGATATTGATAAAACTCCCTACAAGCTATGGAAAGGAAGACCAACAAATTAACACCATTAATTAAAAAATCCTAAGATTAATCTATTATTAGCACCAAGAAAACCTTAAACACTAATCTAACCCCATACAACTTTATCCATTAAAAAATTAATACTTACTTATAACCTAAAAAATCTATACTTACTCATATACCTTCAATTAATTGATTACCAACATTTAATTAAAAATTTTAATAAAAAAATTAATAAAATTTTAAAGAATTTTTAGAAAAAACCCTAAATAAACCTAATTTAAACCTAATCTAAGATACTCACCAAAAAAATCCAACTGACACACAATTCTCCCTACACCCTTAGTATTTATAGCCACTCTTCTCTCCATTTAAAACCCAGGCTTCTTGTCCTGATGATGGATCCTGATATGGATCTGAAATGTCGACTATCCATTGAAAATACTATGGTCTCTCTAAACATGTTTGAAAACACTCCTCACCACAAAAATATCATCAGTCAAATTATTTCCCTGTACGGAAGGGAGACTCTGGACGAAATTCGTGATTTAGAAAATCTCAGGGTAAAAATTAAGAGAAGGGTTGCAGATTTAGAAATTCTAAAGAATTGTAGAAATGAAAACGTTCTTCCCAGGTTTGCACAAATCATACAAAAATCTAATAACAAATGGAACAAAGCGGATTTCTTCAGATTGGGTTTATCCATAGTTAGAAAAGAAATAAAAAAAAACATATTTTACCTTGTTAACCTATCCAGAAACACACTGAAATTACATCTAAAACTGGTGCACTCCATTAGACCCAAATGGTGGAGAACAATTGACTCCTTAGCCACCATCAAAGATGATATATAATATGAACAGGCCCACACCAGACATAATTTGAAACTAAAATGTCTGCGTGGCAACAAAACTAATAAATAATACACTAGAAAAAAGAATATTGACTCCTTAGCTACCATCAAAGATGATAAAGAATATGAACAAGCCCCCACTAGACAAAATTTGAAACTAGAACGTTTGTGTGGAAACAAAACTAATAAAGAACACACCAGCGCAAATAAGATCAGGAACATCTCCTCCCACGTACTAGACGAAACTGAGATTATCATTTTAGAGAGAGGCCTTAACTTCACAATCTCCCCCACCTCTATGTCAATCGAAAATATTATTTTCTATGTAGAAGACAACATCCAGAACCTTACAGATGAGGAAAAATATATAATGAGACAAGATTGTTCAATCATACTACGCAAGGTGAGACCTTTGAAAAACAACATAAGTAAAGAAGAGCGCGCACCGTTAAAGAACCTCAAGAACAACGAGAATCTAGTTATCATTAAGGAAGATAAAGTAGGAACCACAGTTCTTATGAACCACAATGACTACAAGAAGAAAATGATTGAAAACCTATATGAAAGAGACAACTATAGAAAAATTCCCAACAACCCCATTAACAATATTATAAGATAAGAAAAAAAATCCATCAATGACTCCAACCTTGATGAAAGAACCAAAAAAATTTTAAACCCGAATAACGAGATCACCCCTAAAATATACGGTTTACCAATAATCCACAAAAAAAAGATCCCTCTTAGACCCATAGTAAACACCATAGGCTCACCAACCTATGAACTAGCCAAACACATAGTCAAAATTCTTAGCCCCTTAGTAGGCCACATCGATTCTTTCATTAAAGAATCTAATGATTTTATTAAAATCATTAAAAATGAAAAACTAAAACCACAAGATACCCTCATAAGCTTTGATGTAGTCTCCCTTTTCACAAAACCCCCCCTAGATGAAGCTACCCAGATTATAAAATAACTAAATGATCCAGAAACAACTAAACTAGCTAAGGTCTATCTTCATTCCATGTTCTTTAATTACCAAGGAGAATTATATGAACAAACTAGCGGTGTAGCAATGGGATCCCCACTATCCCCCATTGTTGCCAATATTTTCATGGAAAAATTTGAAAAGAAATATCTAGACTACTTTCCCTTGAAACCATCAAGGTGGAAGAGATTTGTTGATGAAACTAATGTACTATGGCCCCACCAGAAAGATGAATTAAAAAATTTCTTTCACCACCTAAACAACATTTCAAAAGAAAAAAAATTCATTATGGAACTCGAAAAAAATGGTAGTATCCCCTTTCTAGACGTTCTAATCAATTGAAAAATAGATGGGAATTTAGGACATGCGGTCTATAGAATAAATACCCACACAGAAAACTATCACCACACAAAATCCCATCACCACCCCAAGCAGAAACTAGTTGTCCTGAAAACTTTAGCTTTCCTGCAGAACACTCCCTTAAAACAAAACACCATGTTCTCCTAGAAGACACCAAAATTTTAGCCAAATAAGAACACCTCTTTAAACAATGAATTAGAGAAGAAATTGAAATTCACAAACACCCAAGCAACCTAAACATAGACAAAGGCCTATAATTAAATGATAATTGGTTCCCCTTGATCCATAAAATAAGGAAAACAACAGATAAGGTAACTCTCAAATTGACCTTCCCTTAAAATTAATTTTATTTATTATTAAACTTTATTACCTAATTGACACCTTTAATTAAAAAATCCTAATATTAATCTATTATTAGCACCAACAAAACCTTAAACACAAATATAACCCCATACAACTTTATCCATTAAAAGCTTAATACATACTTATAACCTAAAAAATCCATACTTGCTCATACACCTTCAATTAATTGATTACCAACATTTAAGTCAAAATTTTAATAAAATTTTAAACAATTTTTAGGAAAAACCCTAAATAAACCTATATAAACCTAATTTAAACCTAATCTAATATCCTCACCAAAAAACTCCAACTGACACACAATTATCTCTGCACCCTTAGTATTTATAACCAACTCTTATATCCAATTAAAACACAAGCTTCTTGTTCTAATGACGGCTCCCGATATGGATTTGAAATGTCGACAATCCATTGACAATACTATGGTCTCTCCGAAAATTCCTGAAAACACTCCTCACCACAGAAATCTCATCGATTTGAATATTTTATTCACTAAAGTTTATGTTGATGATATTCATTTTGGAAGTAATGATGACAGGTTACGCCAGAAATTTGCAAAGGATATGCAGAATGAATTTGAAATGTCATTACTCGGAGAACTATCCTTCTTTCTAGGTCTTCAGATACATCAAAGAAACCAAGGAATTTTTATTTCTCAAACTAAGTATATCAGAGAAATGTTAAAGAGGTTCGGAATGGAAGATTGGAAACCAGTTACCACTCCTATGCAAACCAGTTGTAGGTTGAGCAAAAATGATGATTCAAAGTCTACAGACCAGAGGAAATAGAGGTCAATGATTGGTAGCTTACTATATGTGACAACATCCAGACCATATGTAATGTAGGAAGTTGTATAGGTGGAATGATTTCAAGTAGCACCAAAGGAATCACATCTCTTATTAGTGAAGAGGATTTTCAGATATCTCAAAGGAACAAAAGAGTTTGGATTATGGTATCCAAAAGGAAAGGATCTGTCACTTATTTCCTACACAGATGCAGAATGGGAAGGTTGCATTGATGACCAATGAAGCACCAATGGAGAAACTTTATACTTGGGTGAGTGTTTAGTATCTTGGCTAAGCAAGAAACAATCATTTGTTTCCTTGTCTATAGCCAAAGCAGAGTATATTGCAGGGACATCATGATGTACATAGGTTCTATGGATGAAACAAACTTTGACAGATATATAGGTTCATTATGATGATCCCATTCCAATCTATTGTGATAACACAATCACCATAAGTATCTCAAAGAACCCCATGATGCACTCCAAGATGAAGAACATTCCAATCAAGTATCACTTTCTACAAGAACATGTTGTAGAGAAGAACATCAGAGTTGAATATGTGGTCAGAAAAGAACAAGTGGTAGACATCTTTACAAAACCACTTCCAAGGGAAGCCTTTCAGTATCTTCACCAGAGACTCGGAGTAATTTCTAATCCAAAATGAATTCTTGTGAATTATTATCTTATATGTCTTAGATTTACACGAGTAAGTACCATAAACAGGATAGTTCAGGTTGGAAGATCGGTTTTAGGAAGAGTTCAGTCAGGGGAAGTATCCTCAAGGATAGTTCAGTTAGGGAGAGAAGTCCCGGATGGAAATTTACCTTTTCCATTGATGAGAAATGGGGAGAGATTTATCAGATGTAGGATAGAGAATTAGATGCTTGGAGGAAGAGCACAGAGGCATGGTTCTAGGGGGAGCGATGGTCATAGAGAGAGCATGAGTGATATGAATTCAGTATTTCATTAGAGTGTTTCCATCAATGTTAAAGTGGGAGTGTTGGATGCAGGCCTAGCCAAGAAGAAAGGATATTTTTGGAGGAAAAGCATGCAAAATATGGGTAGAAGGAAAAGTAGCACATGTACAAGAAGCAAGCAAAGCGCGCATGCAAGGAAGACCTAACGATGTTAGGGTTAGGGTTTCTGTAATGCATTGTAATGGATGGTGAGACGAGGATATAAATAAGTAGTACTTAGGAAATAATAAAGAGAGGAGATAGAGAGGACATTCAGAGGGAGACAAAGAGAGAGAGAATTGTAAGAACTGTATGAGTCATTAAGATAGTGAGCTAGAGGAGTTAGAAACTCGATCTCGAGGATTAAATCATAGGCTAAGGATCCTGTTGTGATCTAGTCAACCTCACAGGGATCGAGGAGATTGTGGGAGAGAGGAAGAACTAATATTGTAACCATGTGCAGCGTGATATATTTATAAACTATAATAAAATATCGAGAGCCAAATATTTTTGGACGTAGCCCAAGAGGGGGTGAACCACGGGAAAAATGTGTTATGTGAATGAATGAATGCATATTTATTTCTAATTAATCGATGAATGTTAGATAAATGAAGCAACTAAGTAGATATGGTATTCCAAATGCATGCATCAAATGAATGTTATAACTATATATGGGATTGAATGAATAAATTTTATAGCACACAACCTCAAATATCACTCAGTCTCAGGTTGTAAACACCTGATTATTGCAGCCACCAATAGAGCTATCTTGTGTGAGACTGCATAGTACATCCTGTGTACTGCGTTTCCGTCTGGTTTACCAAAGGGAGCGATAGTTTTAAAGGGATTTTGTTGGGAAGCTTACTAAATATGAACCAGGGTCAATATGTGATGGTAAGACTAACATAATAGTAGAGAACAAAACAAACAAATGGTTTTGTTGCCAGTTGTGTGGAATAAAATGAGACTGGGTGTGTGAGCTTGGAGGAATACGCATCAAAATAATATTGAATCGAACAATAATTCATTGAAAGAATGAGAATCTAGTTGGGAATGTTGAGACCATGGAATCCCAAAAAGGAAGAGATAGAAAGATCGTTGAAGAAAAAGGAAGTGGATTTTGTGAAGAAATATAACAGAAACCCGAAGTTGATGCCACCTAAATATATGGACAAGTACATATTCACCGACTTGCATGAAGTATTTTTCTTTGATTTCCCGCACATATTGCAGGAGTGGATAAAAAGATTGAAAGACAACCACCCTACAAATCGGATTAGACAACTAGAGTGGAATCATGAAGAGATCGTGCAACTACAAGGAGATGATAATAAGTTTATGCATGGAGTATATTTATGGTTAGACAACAATGTTGTTAGATTTATCACAGAGTTTGCAGTAGATATAGCGAATTCGTACAACATAGATGAATAAGAGTTCTTGAAGGGAACTTGTGGTACGTACATCAGATATTTATATACTTCCATTAAGATATTACTATATAACAAATGTGTAATGATGATGGATTCAGACAACTAAACTTCCCTATGTGCATGGGGGAAGGGGGGAAGCACTGACAAGAGAAGGATAAATGGAAGGAGAAGGGGATAAAGGAAAGAAGGAGGAGGCCTTGGACCCCATTATGATGGATGAAGACCAAATCAAGTGGATCATGATAATAGCTGGAAAGAGGTGCAGTGGATTACCCTACCAGTATAAGGTAAACACCAATAAGAGAGTCATATCCATGAGGGAAGGATGGGAAAGTAATGAAGAGGAGGTAGAGGATCTCCGAGCCATGGAGCATATTAAGGAAATCCTATGCGCAACATATGAGAGGAAGGCAAGAGGTCCAAGACTAAAAATAGAAGGAAACACTCCTATCCATATCAATGTCAGTGTGGAACCCATAAACCCATGTGCAACTAATACACCAAGAATAACACCACCATTTAGACAAAAAGAAGTACATATACACAAGGAACAACAACTGGGGGAGCCAGTTTAGGAATAAGTAGTCAAGTATCTACAGCACACGGAGGGAGAAGTTCAACATTTAGGATGGCAGGACATGATCCCACCAATAGGTTACCAGAATTAAAAGGAGAAGCATCGGAGGACTCAGAGAAGCACTTGTTTATTTGTGAAAATATTTGGGAAGAGAAATAGATCACAGAAGAAGACACTAAACTTGCACAGTTAGTTATCACATTAAGAGATCAGACACTGGATTGGTACATGAGTTTAGTTGAAAACAGTCTGTCAGGGACAACCAGAATGATTGGAGATATCAAGAAGTTGTTGATAAATGAGTTCTAGAAGCCTAGTTTACAGGATCAATACATGAATGATATGATAGAGATTAGACAGAAACCAGGAGAATCTATATGGGATATTGAACAGAGATTCAAACAATTGAATGGAAGGATAAAATATGTCATGACATATATGTAGCATAGGAGTTTTTTTGAAAATTCACTGCTACCACACTTTAAGTATCCATTACGACAGCATAATTTTTAGATGCAGGTAGAGGCTTTACAAGCAACCCTAAAACTAGAAGAGAACTAATATCAAAAGACATATCCATCCATAGAGGAGCTGAAGGAGGATCCGAAGAACTTAATGTTCCAGTTGAACCAGAACATAGGTAAGGAAAGAAGAGAAGTTGTTTGGTGTACCACATGTAGGACATAAGAACACCATAAGAACAAATGTCCAACATTCACGTAGTACATGGCAGTAGGAATGCCAAACCCATTACCTACAAGAGGACTATGGTGCGATATATGTAAGAAAAAGGGTCATGATCCATACCACTGCCCAATGATGCAGAAGTACCAGATGGTACCAAAGAGCTTGTATTGCAACTTTTGCAAGTTAGCAGGCCATGATGACAAAGATTGTAGAACCATGGACTTGATGAGGGAAATAACATCATATGCATACAAGGTGTAGGAAGAAATGACGACTGGGAAAGCCGCACCTTAGTTTAACCAAGTACCAACCTCGTACAACACTGTGCAACAACAATATAACATTGTGCAGCCGTTGTATAATACCGCACAACCACATTATAATACCACATAGTATAACCAGGCTCCTTAGTATAACATGTCACGAGGGGATCGAGTTGGATACATAGGTGGAGGAAGAGAAAGAGGAGGCTTTGGAAGAGGTAGAGGACCAATGGTATGTCACAACTGTCAACAACCAGGATATTATGAAAGAGAATGTCCACTTCCACCAATGACCTGTATGTATTTTTGCACATCAAATCATGAGACAAAAGAATGCCCCACACTATTAGGGAATATCCAAGAAAAAAGGAATTAGAACAATCAGAATGTTTAGTGGATATCAACACAAGCAAGGCATGAAGGGAGAAACATCAACATAGTTACATGGGGAGGATCTAAAACAAAAAACTACGCACTAAGACAAGAGCTAGTACAACACCAATGGGTGAAGAATAATGTCAAACCAAAGAAGCAGTTTGATGCGCAGAAAGAGAAGGAGATATTCAAAAAAGACAGACAAAAATTCCTAAATCCCAATATTGCATCGACATCAACTGTGCAACATAATAAGAAAGTACCATAGTACGAGATGCCTCCGTTGCTGGATCACACTGAAAAACCACAGCCATTGAGACAAGTAAGTACCATTAAGGGTATTTTGCAATCATGTTAGACTACTAAATGATCCATCCTCTGTTAAAGTATTACAAAATATGCTAAAAGGATGTAACATAGAGGCAAAAGGAAATTTAGAACAAAAAATAATCAATCACCTACATACAAGGAGGAGAACAAGTAGGGAATTCAGGATGAACGCCAACATTGGAGATTTCAACATGGGATATATTATACTAGATATAGGATCTGAAGTTAATGTATTAACCAAGAATAGATGGCAATGTATGGGAGAACTGAGACTAGGATATTCACTTGTTCAGCTGAAACTAGAAAATCAACACAGATTTCTACCAATTGGAAGACTAAAAGGAGTAACAGTAGACCTGGATGGAGTACAGACTAAAGACGACTTTGAATTAATCAAGATAGTGGATGGAAAAACACATTATCAAACGTTGTTGGGCTTGGATTGGGCCTTTGATAATGTTACACATGATTTTGGTTATCTTGGTGATGTATTGACAATAGTGTACTTAGGCTCCCAACAAGAACTTTCTCCTGAGAAAAGTGACATTTATCTCCTTCTAGAAAACATATTTTCAAAGTGAGTTCGTAGGCTACATATGGCCTAGGGTACGAGAATGACCCATTCTCATAGGCCACCTTCATCTAGGGTGCAAACTTCTCACAGATTTCTCTATACACAGGGTGCGAACTTGTTTTCAAACTTGGAAAAGAGAAGAAGTCTCGAGGGTTCTAGAAGGGAATCTTCTAGAAAATGAGTTGGTATTCATATGGTTTTCATTTTACTGGCTTCTCTGATTTGGTGGGATCATTCTCATCCATGTAACCATCTCACCCTCTCCTATATATTGAAATGATTCTCATGGAAAAGGTTAAGCAAGATTAATTGAAGAATTAGTGAAGGAATTGTGTGAAGAACTCTACTTGAACAGAAGCTTGGAGACTCTAGTAGGTCTATCAAGAGGAATTGGATCTTCTTCGTGTAAGTACAGAGAAAGTGTGTGTGTTGGAACAAAGAGTCACTAAAAGGAATCTTGCGACATCAAGGTGATTAGGTTGTATCTTCTACTTTCAATTAATATGATATAGCGACATCTCCTTTTCCCATAAAGTCACTCTTACTTTATTGTGTAATTCCTTGATCATATGCATAAGTTGACATTGAATACATTTTGCTATCTTCACTTTGGTTGGTTTGTGTTGTCTTGGTCTTGACCTCATGAGAGCACCGAAGTGAAGCAGGAGAAACAAAGACTTAAGGAAGCGATACAAAGGTATGTCACTTGTTACTCCTTACTAGCTAATTCAATGGTCGTAACTTAGGGAAAGAGTCATGTCCTGTCATGTTTTGTTATAGATCCAGGTGGATATAGGGAGATCTGTTAGTGTCTGCACCTATCGATAAGTTCGATAACAAAATTGGCGACTCCAATGGGGATGCAACCCATTTTTTTTAGTGGTTTTTGGTGTTTTTCCTTGGTCATTTTCTCTTTCCTTAACTTTCTTCATTTCTATCAATCTCTGAGTCTTCATGAAACTCTGACAGACTCCCTGGGTCCAGAAGTCCCTTCAATTTTTTTTTCTTTTTCCAAAATTTTGCCTAGTTTCAGGCCTTCTCGCACTGAACCCCTTAGTGGCCTACAAGAACCCCTTGAGTTCGCACCCTACCTTTTAGTCCAGTGCGAGATTCTCGCACTCTGCGTGAGGTCAGCCTATGAGAATGATCCATTCTTGCACTGTACATTACTGATAACCTATGAACCATTTTTTAAAATTTTTGGATTTAGGGTTTTGGTATGCTCAAATGCCCAAATCTATATAGGTGTCTGAAAAGAACTTCTTGAACCACTAGTTGGTTGTTTCTTGACTTCGGATTTTGTGCACGATCAATCTTCAAAAATCAAAGGATCTTCTTGTCCATATTTTTGTCAACTCTCATCTCTTGACTTTTCTTAGCAAGGATATAATCTCTAATCTTGGAATCTGAGTACTTGTTTGGTTAGGAGCCGGTGATCGATTTGAAAGTTGGGATTGTTTGTCTTTCTCATTTTCTGATTACTTGGAAAATCATTGTTCTCATGCAATTGAAAAGACTAGTCTTGTCTTCTTGTCATTTTTGTCTCCATTGAAAGATTGGTTTGGGTTTTGTTTATTGCTTATTCGTTAGTTATTAGTTTTCCTTAGTTTCACCACCATGGTGGTTATTTTTGAAAAGTAAAAAACATTTTTCTTTTTAAAAGCATTTTCATTTTGAAAATATTGGAAATCAATCGTTGAAATAGAACAAATAGAGAATTGTCATTGTTACGTGATTCATTCAAGATTTCATTTTAAAGAAGATTATATATCCTAGTTCAATATCGTTCCAGAAAACTCCTCTTTCCCTCCTGTAAATAGGATTCATCGAACAAGAATTGATATTTTTCATTCCTATCTTTGTATTGTTGGGTTAGATTCTCACACAACATTGGTTTCATTTCCTTTTCCTTTGAGTAACAACAACCTTTAATAATATTGTGTGATTTTAAAATTTAAATAGTAACTCATTTCTAGGGCTCTATTACACCAACAATTAGCTAGGATAGAGCTTTGGAATAGGCAGAGAGATACACTCTCCAAAGAACAAAACACACAATAGCATCTTGTGTTAAGGAGTGTTAAATTCCATTTGCAACATTTTGTCCTGGGAAGCCCTTTTCACACAAGGGTCAACCCCGAGGTCGCATTGATATTGACAGAGTTACTCACCCTGCTTTGTTGATATCAGTGTATAGATTGCACGTATTACAAGGTTAACTTGAAGGTATACCCACAATGATGAGTGGAATCCTTTGAAGTTGATTTCGGGCTAGATACCCTACCCTTGCGTGTGGATTGGACTGTCGACTGTCCCCCCCAATCTTTATTGTTGTCGGTGGTAACCTTAGTGGCCTATCTTCTTAGGGTCTTACACAAGGTGACTGTGAAGGGGCAAGTCTTCATGGTACCTGGAATCGACGTTAGTCAAACTCACTCGGGCTCCTTGGAGGGTATACCCACGATTATGTGTGGGAGCTTGCACCAGGGTGTAAGTCTGTTAAGTAGGTCGTAAATGTAACTTTTCCACCCTAGCCCAGCCCCTTCTCATCTCATTATTGCGACGTTGGATTTCATCACCAACTAGTAACATCGGAATTAGAAGGTCTTGTTTGCTTGGTATTGTTTCCTAGAATTTTTACTAGTGCATGTTGTTTGTTTACCCAAGTTGACCACGATATTTTCTTCGTAAGTTTGTAACTTGTTCAAAATAGACCCTCCACGACGTTCATGTAGAATGCAGGGCTTACCCCCAGAAAATTTTGAAGGTTCTCAACCCTTGCCTACAAGCTCACCAGAGGGCTCTCCTCAACAGAGTGAAGTCCAAGACGTCACCACTCCATAAGTGGAAAGAAATGACTCTCTAGAACGGTTATGTATTACCAATTCTCGAGAGGACTTTCAAATTCACCCTGATTCCGAGAGATGTATTATGTGAGTGAATTCTTCCAGAGACTTAGTTGTTTTGTCTTCTGGATCACTGATTGAACCTTTTCTAGGACCCAAGGGCCAAGATCCTTTTTGGACTACTGGCATTTTTAGATGGGATCTCTTTGGTTCAGGCACAGGCGTTGATATCACCGTCTCACCTGCATTCCTTGAAACTTCCGACCCAGATGTAGTACCTTTTACTACTTCTTATTATTTTCCTAGTACAGAAGCTCTGCGAGCTGACCATGTCTTGACCATCCCTTTACAAATGGTCCATTTCACAGATACTACGAGTATTCACACCAGGATTAAAATGGATATTCAAGCCCCCATTGGCACACCACTCTCGCCCAGTGTCACCCTGAAACTTCCACCTAGATACTGTGCGTTGAGTGCTTCTATTCCCACTCCTACGCAAACCCCATCCGAAACTCCTGGTGGTCCCTCTTCTTCTGGGAACTTTCTTCCCAGCTTCATTCTAACACTTCCTCAACCCCCTTTTATAGGACCTTTTCCATATTCTATCGGTGGCACCAAACCTAGTGGCACCATCCCGTCGTTCACGCCAAATTACCAGATTCCTATTGGTGGAAAATTTCACCAAGGAGGTTTGACTCAACCCTCCCTTGTAGGGAAAATTCCTATTGGAACACAAATCCCAATTGGAACACAACCCCCAATTGGAACTCAACCCCTGATTGGAGGACAACCCCTGTTGGAAGATTGGTTGTTGTCATTGATGTCAACCCTAGTCATGGGTTTTGGACCGCAAGATTGATGAAGGTATTTGGACATGAAGGAAAATGAACATGCAGATACAACACATGTGGATGGATAGTATACATCATGTTGTTTCCGGTGGTATGTGGCACGTCACGTGGATCCTCATGGTTGAGGAGAAATGAATTTTTGAATATGACAAAGTGAATTGTACATGTAGGCCCTGAAGATAATTAAAGAAAAGAATTACAAAATAAGAAAGTGTCAAGTCGGCCCTAATGTTAAAAGGAAGTGACATAAATGGTATAAATAAACATCATTATACATTCATTTTGATACAAGTCAAATTTCAGAGGGAAGAAGAAGAAAAAGAAGGCCGGATTTCAAGGGAGGATGAAGTCTTTTGGTGATGTGTTCTAAGGTATGTTATTTTCAATTCATCTTACCATTTTTTCTATAATTTTTTTTCTAGAACGATTCAGATGGTCAAATCGCTATGGTATTGAGAATACATATCAAGGTACCTTTGGTAAAAATTTCATCTCTTGATTCTCTATAATTATGGAGATACACTCTGTGGAATATAGGGTTTGTGACCAGTCCTGAAACTAGTCAAAAAATAGGTGTTCTGGGTAAAACAGTCATAACTTTTTCATACAGACTCCAAATGTAGTGGGACCACTTCCATTGGAAATATTATAGACTGTAGCTTCTTGTGTGTGAGTTTTAGAATCATATGTTAAATATTGAGCGCGGGGCATGCTGTACAAGTTAGGTCTTCTGAACAGACCAGAATTGAATAAAGTTTTATTATCTCTCATATATTCTTGGGTGGAAGGAAGGGGCAAGGATAGAGAGTTCAAATCTCTCTTGATATTGTAGGATTGTATCTTCCTCTTGGATGTTTATCCCTCCCTTTACATTTGGAAGCTGTAGCTACCTTTGGAAGTCATTACTTCCCTTGAACAAAAACTATTGATTATTTCTCATATATATTGTGCATGGTGTATTGTGGTGTATTGG
>ML796652.1:487421-520443 GCA_009831015.1 Picea engelmannii
CCGATTACAGTCACGATTATTTCCTCTACCTCGTAGCCTCGGATTACACCATCACTATGGTTCTCATCCAAGAGGATGATTCTCATGATTCTCATGTTATCTATTACTTGAGTCGAAGTCTAACACCTACTGAAACCAAGTATTTACATGTCAAAAATCTAGCCTTGGAAACCATCCAAGAAGTTCAACGTTTCCGGCACTATATCCTCTCTCGCAAGACTACGGTAATTTCTAACCACAACTCTATGCAACATTCTCAGACGTCAATTTCTAGGGGGAAAATACTCCAAATGGATTGTGATACTCCAGGAGTTTAACTTGTAATTCAAACGAGCTAAGTCCAAGAAGTACTTAGTGTTTGTCGAGTTGATATGTGACTTTCCCTACTCTGAAACGAAAAATGTAGCAACCAATTCATTAGCTGATGAATCCCTTTTCCTCATTAGTTCTGATGATATTTGTATGGTGATATCATCATATATCTCCAAACCCAAAAATTTTGGCCCAATTTTTCCAATACTGACCAGCGTCGAATATGCTACCAAGCCCGTCAATATATTATCCTCGGGGATACTCTTTATCGTCATGGGATTGACTCAGTTTTTCGACGCTGCCTCATATTTGACAAAGCTGAGAAAGCCTTAAATGACTACCATTCTAGAGCCTGTGGTGGTCATATGTCTAGGTATGCTACTGCCTAGAAGATCTTACAAGAAGGGTAGTTTTGGCATTCTTTATTTAACAATTGCATAATCGCCATCCAAAAATGCCATGCTTGCCAGACCTATAATCATAAGATATGATCACATCCTGCTCCTCTTCACCCCGTAGCCTCTGTTGGTCCCTTTGCAAAATGGGGTATCAATTTCATGACATGTCACCCCCACTCGTCCGGGGGGCATGGATACATTATTGTAGCTGTAGATTATTTTACGAAATGGGCCGAGGCGATGCCGAAATTTGACAATACTGGAAAGACTGCAACATTATTCATTTTCAATCACATCATAACTCATTTTGGTGTTCCTCAGGCTATCTTCACTGATCACGGTAGCCACTTTAGAAACTTCATGATGTCCGAACTCACTGAAAAGTTGGGTCTTCACCCTGAAAACTCAACACCCTATTACCCACAAGCCAACGGCCAAGTCGAAGCGATTAATAGATTTCTCATAACCATGCTTCGACGAATGATAGGGATTCACAAAACAAGTTGGCACACAATGTTTTTTTCATCATTATGGGCTTACCGGACATTCGTTAAGTCTGCTACTAGGTTTACACCTTTCCAGTTAGTCTATGGTCTAGAAGCCATCCTCCCAATTGAATGTGAGATACCCTCTTTAAAACTAGCCATCGAACTCCTACCAAACACTTCTGTAGAGGAAGAACGTCTATTGTATCTCATGCGATTAGACGAAACTTGACGCGATACTACCCTAGTCATAGAAGCCCAGAAGAAATGTGTCAAGGCCCAATAAGACAAACATGTCAAGCCTCGCATCTTATCCGAAGGAGATCTGGTTCTCCTCTACTAACAAGATTGAGATATGCTAGGAGCTGGAAAATTCAAAGCCATGTGGCGAGGTCCTTATATCGTTAAATGAGTTTTGGAGAAATAAGCTTACGAGTTAGTAGATTACGACAATATCCCTTTGAGTGAACCCAGAAATGGGTTGTACTTAAAGAAGTACTATGCATAAGATCACCTGTGCACAAGTACTTGTATTTTCTTGTATCATACTTCTTGTGTGTCATTGTAGTATGCTTTTTCATTATCTGGTCTCTTCCCTTATGTGACATTGTGTTTGATTTCTAGATGTCAGACTTTTTTCTACCCCACATTGGCTTCGCTGATGGCGCTAGTCGTAGTACTCAAAACCTTGCTTCTGTTACGTGGGCAATTTACGCCCCTACAAACGAACTTATCACTCTACGAGGTGTGTGCCTCAGCCATGTGACCAACAATATTGTAGAGTATAGCGTCATTATCAATTTTTTTATTAATGCTATCTCGCTCGGTATCCGTCACTTGGTTGTGTGGCTCGATTCGTAGCTTGTAGTACTACAACTAAGTAATGTCTATGCTATTTGAAGTCCTACTTTGTTACGGGTATATTTTCGAATTCGCCTCTTGAAACGTTATTTTGATTATATTGAGTACCAACATATTCCTAGATGTCTAAATACATTAACTGATGCATTAGATAATTATGTATTAGATAGACATTTGGGTCATTTATAAATCAATCACATCACAAGTATCACACAACACAAGATAAGCCGGTAGAAGCCGTATGTATGTATAACAATTAAAAAATGTTTTTACAAAAAGTTATGTCCAAGGACCAAAATCTCAAAATCTGAAGCTCATAGCTTCTACAAAGTGACGTCATGAATGACATTCATGGTAACACATGTCTGCCCAGGTAACCCTATGAAGCAGTCGGCCAACAGACTCTGATAACGTTGCGGGACCTCTCCAAGAGGCATGTCTGGAATGTCTACAGTCAAACCCTCTAAGTTTTGTTCCACTGCCTCATAATCTTCAGTGTCCCATTGTGGCACTAAAGCCACCTCTCCTCATCGTTGAATAGGAGAAGTACCCGGATGTTGATAAGGCCCCACATTTGTTTCATCAAAAAAGAATTTTTGTAATTAGACCTTGGACGAACATAAAAACATTTTCATATGATAAAATTCACAAAAACATTTAAAAAGTAAAAAAATTTTACTTCTTACCAAGATCCCCCCACTGAGTGCCCTCGGGTAGGGCCAAGTCCAGATCCCCTCGGAAGTCCAACCTGGCATAGGCATAATCATCGACCATCAGCATTTGTGGTTGCAACCAGTCAAAGAAGGAATCATTGTATTTTATCATTGGTCCAGCTACATGTCGGGCCATGAGGTTACACCACCTTAGCATCCTCGAATCCTCTAGAGCCAGTAAACCCCACTCAACCTGCAACCTTAGCAAGGGAACCCTCTCAAGAAAGAAGGACACTAACAATGACCCATATCCAAATTGCTTCAGGTTTCCTCTCCTACATTTAGTCAACTGCCTCTTTATGCTACGAAGGATTGCATCTGACCAGTTAAAAAATTGAGTCTTAGTGCACTCTATGGCATACTGAAAGTAGATCTAGAGAGCCATGTGTGGAGTAGCACTCCCATCCATATGAGAAATGGTGAACAAAATAGTGCGAAGGGTCAAATCCTGGACCCCCCAAATGGCCACTTTTCCTTTGCTCTTTTTTGCCTCTGGAACACGGTACTCACGACAATATTCACTCATAGGTAGCCCACCACCTCGACTACCAGTCAAGCTAGTGTGGTACCCATGCCATGATAGTCTTGTCAGAAAATAAACGTCCTTGATATCCAAGGACAATGTGTGGACTCCCACGTGGAATACCTATTGGTCCACATACCACATATGAACGAGGTACTCCACAACCTGACTTGGGCCCTCATACCCGGGATCCGAAAGAATTTCAGGAGACCATAGTCTCACAAAGTGGCAACGGTGCCTGGGTTATTCTTGGAAATAGCATCATCTTCTTCATGCTCTCTTTCATGCCATTCTAAAACAATGGTGATAGCCAAATACCTTCACAAGAACCATAAGAAGAAGGTCAACAACTGTCTTCAAGACTTGGTACATTTTTTATTGAGAAAACATTAAAGAAAATTTTCATTTTGCAGTTCTCGTAGGTTCCCCTTTGGCACAGTGCGAGGTTCTTCCAGGTTCCTTTGGGGCCACCTATGAGAATCATGCATTCTCACAGGTCCCATGTGGCTAGCCTGCGAGAATGCCTGAGCACAAATTTGATCCCTAACACAAGCTCAAAAACTTGAAATTTACCGATGAAAATAAAAAATTGAACCATGAAAAGATAGAAAACAAGGAGCTTACCTCACTGCCGAAGATGGTTCGCCAAATGGTTGTTCTTACATTCCACAATCGAGCGCTGAAATTCAAGGGCAAAAGAGGCTTTTCAGGCTAAAATCTTGGCAAAGTTACAATGACTATGGTAACAAGAACTTTTACCCACTTATATTTACTTTTACCATTTTGGTTGGTTTTTATAATTGTTTTATTTATTAAACCTAATGCCTAATACCCCTATGAGTGCGACATTTTTTAGACATGATGAATTCGACGTCCATACACAGGGATACAAATATTTTCTCTTTTTCATTGCATGTTTAAGTTGTTGTTTTATGATTTTTTGCACAAAACCTCAAGCTTGGTCTTTGTCCGTTCTCACACTCAAAAATACATGAGAATGTAATCGAGCACACTTTTATCACTTTTTCAGGCTCAACATGGTTATATGAAAAAGGAACCCCCTGGAGTCCTCTTTAAGCTCTTTTTAGACTCTCTAAACATGAAAAGATTGTTGAGCGATCTTGCTATTTTCATGCTCATTAAAGTATTTGAAGAAAGTGTATGTTCGGTGATAATTTATCTCTTTTTCAGTCTCATCAAACTATTTTACGAAAAGGAATTGAGAAAGTTTTCATTTAAGTGTTTTTCCAGACTATATAATCATGAAAAACCTTCGAGTTTTCTATCTTTGGACTCGTTAAAAAAGAATCGAAAGACCCGTAATGGGACCGAACCACTCATTCCTAGGGTTCGTTAAAAATACTCCAAGGGACTCATCCAAAGGATGAGCTTACATCAACAAGAATATGTTATCCTCCTCAAGCTTGCGTAAAAATAAAGAGGTACTCGCCAGAAATGGTGGGGGAAAATTTGGGAAAGGGATATGTTTTTGTATTCATATTATTGGCAGTAAGTGTCACTCTTGAACATGACACCCCCCTATTGGTTATCTGAAACCAGTTTGGGAAATCCATTGGTCTCTCATTCGACTTGCTATAAGGTCATATCCTGAGTCGTCTCTTAGTTAGTGCTGCCAAGTCATTGGTCGTGTCATTCATATGTTGAAGAGAAGTTCATCTGAAACCTCTATTGAGTCGACCATATGTAGTTGTCCATTCTCTCTGTGTCGGCCTTCCCTATGTCCAGTTCAACCTATATCATGCTCTATTTCACTTTCAAAGTCTGTTACTCATTTCGTGTCATTGATGGGGTATACATCAAGGCCCTCCTGTGACGAGTTTTGTTCCATCAACTCCAGCTCATTATCCAGAAACAAGACTTAGAAATTATTTGGTACCTTGGAACTTGCATTCCTCAATGGCAGGTTTCCTCACTTTTGACAGTGGATTTTCATCATTGACCCCTGATCGAGAGATTCCATTGAATGTTTGACCTCAACTCATTTATTCACATTCGATGGATTGTACTAGTGTACCTTAGGAGTCATTGACATTAATGGTTATTTCCTTCACACTTGTTAACAGTTTCATCAATGACCAGTAATCAAGTGGTTTCTACCATGTTAGACTTTAGCACATGTAATCACATGGTTAGATTCGTACTTTCAGTTGACAGGATTGAAGACCCTGGGTCTCATCTCTTTGATCCAGGCTGCGATGGAATATGTATAATTTGCTGACACATAGATCCACTTTATATGTCTCATGGCTATGTCATCTTAATTTGAATCTTCTTGCATGGATCCACAGTGTATTCTTGGTGGCTATGTGATATTTTGATGACATGGATCCATGGTGTATGATTGGTGGCCATGACCTATGTTTATGATGTCATCTGTCCATGATCTGAGTATGGGAATGCCTACCTCAGAACTAGTATGATATTCTGTAGATGCTTGGTTGTTTGCAGGTTTTCGATTAGGTGCGCTCCTGGTTTCCGAAACACACACACACAGTTTACAAAGTATTTCGGCTTTCACTGATTCCGACCTCATACTTTGGGGGGCATTCTTTTACACATGATTTTGGTCATCTTGGTGATGTATTGACAATAGTGTACTCAGGCTCCCAACAAGAAATTTCTCCTGAGAAAAGTGGCATTTATCTCCTTCCAGAAAACATATTTTCAAAGTGAGTTCGCAGGCTACATATGGCCTAGGGTGCAAGAATGACCCATTCTCACAGGCCACCTTCATCTAGGGTGTGAAATTCTCATAGATTTCTCTATACATAGGGAGAAAACTTGTTTTCAAACTTGGAAAAGAGAAAAAGTCTTGAGGGTTCTAAAAGGGAATCTTTTAGAAAATGAGTTGGCGTTTGTATGGTTGTCATTTTACTGGATTCTCTAATTTGGTGGGATCATTCTCATCGATGTAACCATCTCACCCTCTCCTATATATTGAAAGGATTCTCATGGAAAAGGTTAAGAAAGATTAATTGAAGAAATAGTGAAGGAATTGTGTGAAGAACCTTGCTTGAACAGAAGCTTGGAGACTCTAGTAGGTCTATCAAGAGGAATTGGATCTTCTTCATGCAAGTACAGAGAAAGTATGTGTGTTATAACCAAGAGTCACTAAAAGGAAGCTTGCGACATCAAGGTGATCAGGTTGTATCTTCTACTTTCGATTAATATGATACAACAACATGTCCTTTTCCCATAAAGTCACTCTTACTTTATTGTGTAATTCCTTGATCATATGCATAAGTTGACATTGAATATGTTTTACTATCTTCACTTTGGTTGGTTTGTGTTTTCTTGGTATTGACCTCATGAGAGCACCAGAGCGAAGCGGGAGCAACAAAGACTTAAGGAAGCGATACAAAGGTATGTCACTTGTTCCTCCTTACTAGCTAATTGAATGGTTATAACTTAGGGAAAGATTCATGTCCTGTCATGTTTTGTTCTAGATCCAGGTGGATCTAGGGAGATCTGTTAGTGTCTGCACCTACCGATTAGTCCAATAATAGATAAACAGGCCATAATCAACTTAAATACATGGAAGATGAACTTTTAGTCAGGAGAATACAGAGTCATTGCACCACTGGACCCATCTGAAGGGAAAAATTTTGTAGAACCTACTTGCTTGGACCTGGAGGAAATCAACTAGTTGTACAAAACAACTACGTGAGATTAATATTACATGAATCCAACCAAAAATGGGGTTCTTAGTTGGTGAAGAATCATCTCATGTGAGTCAGACTCAGATATAGGATTAGAAAAATGGAAGAAGAGGTTACACAAAGTCTCCATAAGAATATGCACAAGAATAGACTGCACAATAATATGGGTAGGTACGAAGATAAGGGAACCTCCCAAATTACATGGGGTGAAGGACATAGAAGAATTCTTAACATGGTACAAAGATGAAGTGTTAGAAAATCATAGGCTCTTAGACCTAAATATAGCACTCAAGGCAACACCTGCAAGATGGTAGGGTGCACACAAAGAAACAGTGAAAGACTGGTACCAATGTAAGTGGTTACTGCACATTAGGTTTGGCGCATAACAAGGAAACAACTATATAGAGTAGTATGATGGACAGGGAGAACCAACATAGCATGTGGAAAAATGAAAAATGATATGGAGGATGACACCATCGAAGGAATGGCCTCATTATTGTGTTCACACATTAAACGGTATCCCAACAAAGTGGTATGTAAACCAAGAACTGCGCAGAGGAACTATGAGCTGGAAAGTATTACAACAGAACTTTAGAGCCACTTTCTCATTTGAGCATGAGAACCCCAACATAGACAAAACACTTAAACAAATCAGAGGGGTGATATTCATTAAATAACTGGAGGTTGAACTCATGACAAAAGAAAAACAACAAAATAGACATATAATAAAAGAACTATTGTCATGCTACCACGTGCAGGGAGAAGCACCAGATGAATATGACCCACACGAAATTTAGATTGAGAAAGGTGAAGGTGAAAGAGAAGTAGATGGTTCACATATGGAATCATAAGTAATTTTTGCACTAATCAAGGTGAAGAAAGTAAACATTGGGACAATTGAGAATCCCAAAATGGCCAGCATTGGAGACTACTGGGATGAACAAACAATGGAAAGAATGAAAGAGTTAATGCACAAGTACAATGACCCATCCCCAACAATGTTCACAGAAATGAAATACATAGCAGGAGATCTAGGCGAAATAAACATACCACTCAGATTTGAGGAAAGACCGATCAGACAACGACCATACAAACTAAACTCGATATATAACCAAAAATTCAAATCCGAGATCAATAGGATGTTGGAGGATGGAATCATATAACCTATAGAGGAATCAGAATGGATAACCCTAATGGTAGCTTAGAAGAAAAACAAGGGGGGATACGAATATGTGTCAACTTAAGGAAGTTTAACGATGCATGCCTACATGACCTTTTCCCTACTCCCTTCACAGATGAAGTGTTGGAGAATGTAGGAGGACAAGAATATAATTCATCACCGACGGATTCTCAGGATATCATCAGATAAATATAGCACTAGAAGACAGATACAACACCACTTTTTCCATGGAAGGGGGATCATACTAGTATACAATTATGTCATTTGAATTGAAGAATTCACCATCAATATTTTCCAGAGTATTTATAGTGGCATTCAAGGAATTCATCCACGCGTTTCTAAAGGTATATATGGACGATTGGAAAGTCTATATTCTATTGAAATACCATGTATAGTTCTTGCATATGATGTTATAAATATGCAGGTAGTGTCAAATATCATTAAATATCAAGAAGTGCATATTCAGAACACATTTTGGGATATTAATGGGCCATATAGTATGCAAACAAGGATTGCTAGTAGATCCTTCTAACATTGTTGTAATTGTCAATCTACCACCACCAAAACAAGTCTCCCAATCAAGAGAGACATTGGGACACACAAGATACTATAGGAAATTGATAAATGGATATGCGAAGATCACTGCTCCAATGGAGAAATTGCTAAGGAAAGACAATAAGTTTCATTGGAATGAGGATTGTTAATGCAGACTGGACACCTTGAAAGAGAAGATGGTAAACACACCAATACTGGTATTCCCAGATTGGGATAATATAGTCCATGTCCATGTAGATTCATTAGTGATATCACTTGGAGCTATACTAGTGCAGCCAAGAGTAGTAGAATTGGACCATATGATAGCATTTGCTAGAAGAAAGTGCCAGAATCAGAGAAAATTTTTTAATACCGCAGAAAGGGAAGGATTAGCGATGGTCTATGTGCTTCAAAAGTTTATGCATTATTTATTGGGAAAAAAATTCAATATGTTCACAGACCATTCAATGCTTAAATACCTCATCAACAAACTAGTGTCGGGGGTGAGAATTTGTAGATGGTTATTTTTGTTCCAGTAATTTGACTTTGACGTGATAGTCAAACTAGGAAAGTTGAACAAAGGACCTGATCACATGTCGAGGATCACAAATGGGGAGAAACCTATGAGTCTAGAGGATAAGTTTCCTGATGCACAACTATCTTCAGTCCATATAGTCGATGAGTACTTTGCATACATTGTTCAGTACTTGAGTAGAGGGACTATGCCACAGGAATTCAACACAGCATAGAAGAAAAACCTGGTATTCTAGACCGCAGACTATCAATTGATCACATGACACTTATAAAAAATGGGTGTAGATAGAATATTGAGAAGATGTTTTATAGAACGTGAGAGACCAAGGATATTAGTAGAATCCCATGAGGGAATAGAAGGAGGACATTATGCAAGCAAATCTACCATCCAAAAGGTGTTACGTGCAAGGCTATCATGGTCGACTATTCACAGAGACTCAAAGGAATACTTCCAAAAATTCAATGTATGTGAGAGGGTTGGTAAATTGAATAGAAGGGGCGAGATGTCACTGAGACCACAAGTAACCTTATAGATATTCGATAAATGGGCCATAGATTTTGCAGGACCAATTAAACCACCAACAAAAAGGTCAGGAGCGAGGTACATTATCACTATGACAAAATACTTAACAAGATGGGCAGAAGAAGCACCAATAAATATTTGCAGCGTAGAGAAAACAACACACTTCCTGTTTTAGAAAGTGATCACTATATTTGGCTTCTCAAGGATTTTGATGAGTGACTAAGGCACTCATTTCATTGAAAAAACTATTAAATTTATGACTGAGTTTCAAGTTTATCATCAAAAGAGTACACCATATCATCCTCAAGAAAATGGACCTATGGAAGCCTTTAACAAAATCCTTGAAAATGCACTGACAAACATCTGCAATGTTAATAGGGATGATTAGGACTTAAAGATACCAACAATATTATGTGTGTATAGAACCACATGCAAAACATTGACAAGACACACACCATTCAGATTGGTGTATGGAAAAGAAGCAGTGGTGCCATTAGAATTTTTGGTACCTAGTCTGTGTGTAGCAACAATTACAAACATGAAATAACGAGGCATAGTACAGGAAAGGATAAGTCAACTGATGATCATGGAGGAAGACATGATTCTAGCAGGGTTTCATCAATAAGTACAGAAAGAAAGGGAAAGATCATGGCATGATAGACACATCAAAAGGAATAATTTCAAGGAAGGAGACTTAGTCTTGGTGTATGACAGTAAATATTTTCATAACCCAGGAAAAATCAAAATGCATTGGTTAGGACCATACAAAGTAAATATTGTCACATATGGGGGAGTTGTATAGTTGAAGTATTTAGGAGAAACAAAACTCAGAGGGATGATCAATGGGAGTCGACTGAAGTTGTATAGGGACAATCGACCTCCCAACACTTATATAAAAAAAATAAAAATGAGGGGTTATCGCATCAAATATCAAAATATAGAAACAAAGGTGTAGTGCACAGAAAAGAGAATGAGCATGCTCACTCGTAAACGCTTGCACGATGGAGAAAGGACCAGTGGTCACTAAAAGGAAGAAACATCAGAAATGGAGGGTATGGAAAATAAAGCGCCAATAGATGGAAACTATCCAAATTGAACGACAAGAACGATTGATGGGATTCCACATTAAACGTACCAACTGGTGATGACAAGGGAATTCAATGGAAAGTACACATGAAGTATCGGTTCATTTAAAAAGCAATTTGGGTAATGTCTCTGAGAAGTTTCACCCGATTTATATATAACAGAAACACGCAAGGATTGAAAAGGTTATTGTCAATTTGAGAAAAACATAGATTGATAGAGTATACAGAGTAGAGAGGGATGTTTGCAGAGGTTATAGAGGCCATTAAGATTGGAAGAGAACATTTTTACCACCATGACACCACCCAAACTAGGAGAGATGATCTAGACTTGCAGACGACCTCAAAGCAATGTCATACCACCATCGCAACCAAAAGGAAGAAAACAACAACCACATCAACCTCTATAAGTTGTCAACATGGAAAAAATCCAGTCCTTTGATATGACACTAGGAAGCCGCACACCAATAGTGGAGGAAACCCAACAGAAAACACCAGTGGGCATGGAAATTGACATGTTGGATGAGGAAGAAGGCAATCCTTCACACCCCAAAATCATTTAAGAGGCTCCGAGAGTCAATGGGACAGCCCCAAACTAGCTAAAAATGGTTGCACCAGAAATTTCACATACAACCACGTCGAAACAACCACAGGAGGGCATAGTGGAGCATGTCATCGATCGAGTAGAGGAGTATGCAGAGGACAAAATGATGGAGTCTGGAAACTTGATATAGCCACCACAACACAACAAAAAACAATTGGTACCACGATCATCACGCAAGCAGGCCGCCACAACCATAGTATTTATGTGCATTCCATATGGTGTGTGTATCGCAGGCAATATGTTAGGATACGTGGATAAATTGAGGTACTCAAACCATGATGTGACTGCCACAGACAAGTTCCTAGAGTTTTCCAAGAAAGTTTACCTAGAAACTATGGGTATAGGGCCTTTTGGTGAACCAATCAACCAACCAAGACAGTGGGCAGCGGGACTGGCCAAAATTGGAATTCTAGGCCTATTGGACATCCCACACTTTGGGAGGGGCCAAGACACAAACAAATGCATTGAGAAGATGATGGAAGTCACCCATAGAGGATATATGTGGTTGGAACAGATCATCTTAATAGACGTGGGGCTCATTTCATACATCATAGGGTTGCCAACAAGGGGGGGAGACACTCGTGTAGTTCCTTGATGACGAGACGAAGGAGAAGGCATTGGCCAAGGAAATGAAGAAGAAGTATGGTATAGAAAGAGGGTTGTGAAAAATAATAATCAATCTTATTAGTGATGCAGTGACAAGAATGGCCACAAAAATCATGGCATGCAAATTAATCAGGAAATGGCATAAGGAGGAAGTCCCTTCTAGGGTTGTTGCAGCTGTAGCACAGTGTGCAGAGTGCACCACACCCAAATGGGCCTGGTACTTGTTGAATCTATTCCTATATGGCTGTAAGGATGCAGAGGACCTGGGGAAAAAATTTCACTATCCATGGCTACTCATCTTGATCTCCTTGGTCATATGGAAGGATCTTAATTATTTATTCTTTACCACGAGATCCATTCCTTGCCACTCAGTGAAATACCTATCGTTGGGGAGAACCCAAGAAAAAAAAGGCGAATGCATGTCTATTCGAAGGATATTACAATGACTTGTAGGAAATCATCGCCAATACTTGGAAAATCACACCTAAAGTGGTTGCACAGTATCAGGTCATAGCCAACTTCAAAGCAACTAGGCATACAATGTGGATCCAAGCACGAAAGGACCCTGACAACCAATGGCTACAACTGCGGTATTGCATCAAGGAAGAGAACGTAGAAATGACCATCAAGGATTGGAACGATGTCTAGAGGATTCTGACATGAATCAAGAGATGCTCGCAAATAAGGAGGAGGAAATAGGGTAGGAACATACACCTGCAGAAGACAAAACAATGCCCAAGAATGTTGGATCACTGAGAGGGGGGGTGAATCAGTAATAGATAAATTTAATACTTTTTAACCATATAATCCAAGTGTTATATCAATGTAGAATTATCATCCAATAACTGTAGAGTAAATAAGCAGTGAACAAATGAATAATCATACACATACATAGTACACTAGTGTTTTATGTGGAAACCCAAAGCAGGAGAAAAACCACAGAATGCTTTTTCTTATATGTATTGAAGAATTACATTCATTTGAAGCACCAAATTCCTTTGTTTTCCAATTGCAATTGGAAGGAGGCTCCAACCCCCTAGTTTCTCAGGCTACAACCTAAGGGAAGCTCCAACTCCCCAATTCTCTAGCTACAACCCCCTATGTTCTCCAACTACAATCGGAAGGTGGATAAAACCACCTGTCCTTTCCTTGTCCAACCACCCTGAAGTAGAAGTAGAATGATGGAACCACTGTCACACTATTACTGTGAGATATATCATTGTAAACCTGTACCAATAAACATGAACCACGCATCAACCATCCATCAACCTGTACCTCAACCTGTAATCATCCTGTACCATAAACAAGTGCATCAACCATGCACCAACCTGTACCAAACAACATGTAATCAAACAGTACCATAAAAAAGTGTATCCAGCCATGTACCAGGTATGTACCAATCATGTTTCAACTACTCATCAATATGTACCAACATCATCAACTATACACCTCATGTATGTGCCAACTCATCAACTGCTTGTCTCAACCATGTACCCAACATGTAACTTAAAAAAAATCACTCATCAATTTCAGCATCCAAATATGATTTGTAATTCTGTAATAGACTTGGTGTATACTATCACATACCTGCCAACCTTCCTTAACTTTGACAACAACAGACTAGCATTTTCATAGAACTTCTCACATGACTAGTTTTTGGATTAGTCAACAACCCTAACTTGAAATGATGATAAATTTGTAATTGTATTGATAAAGATATGAAACTGATACATAACGTTCTTCAGTGTGTTTTATGCAATTCCTCCAGGTTTCACTACTTGGAACCTCTCAAAAAAGGAGTTATAGCAAAAATGGCATACCTTGCTGAATTTTTCTTATTCTTGAGAGTGGCCTTGTAGAGCGTGCCCCACACAAAATATTTTTTGAATCGATATAAAACTATTACACAACATACTAAAGACTGTAATATAACCAAAAAATTTTGTCTCACTAAATTTGGATCTGTTATGAATAAGTTATGACATTGTTACCCGAAATACCTTTTTTTGACTAGTTTCAAGACTAGTTTCAAGACTAGCCACAAACCCTATTTTCCACGGAGTGTAACTCCAAAAATATAATGATACACAAGCTGAATTTTTTACCACAGATACTTGGATATGTTTCCTCAATGGAATAGTAATTTCAAGTTTTTAATCATTATATAAAAAAAAATATTGCGAAAATGGTGAGATGACCTAAAAAAAACATACCTTAGAAAGAATCATCAAAAGAATTTATCCTTCTTCGAATTCCGGCCTTCTTTTCTTCACTTTCCTCAGAAATTAGGCTTAGATATAATTTGGTTACCTTTGAAACCTATAGGTATTCATTATTTTCAAGTTTTATTTAAATGACAAAGCATTGCCTCTTATTTATACTCTCCAAGTAGATTCCTTAAAAACATCTTCTAGGTCACTTTGCCCACTTTCCTTATTTTAGGGTTAACCCACTTCTAATTTCTCCATTAAATTTATTATTTAAATAATTGATTTTATATTCACTTTGAATTATATTTCACTCATCACTTCAATTTATTATGTACCTTTAAAAACTCTTAAACCACTTTCACTACTTTGACCTTTCGGGGCTACTAGATGACATATGAGGGTCCTCCAACTTCGTAAGGCCATAACTCTCTAATCGTGAAGAGTTATGTGAGATTCCACATACCACCAGAAATGTAATGACATGTACTATCAATATAGAATAGTATTACCTGAAAATATATCAAATCTCATACCTTTATCCATCAAACAAACTTGGGTCCATTACCCAAACCTGGGTTCTCCAACTTCCCATGGCCATAACTCTCTAAGCATGAGGATTTATGTGACATTCCACATACCACCGAAAATGGAATAAAAAACACTATCCATCTAGGATATTTTCAATGAAAAATTCACTGGAGTTCATCTCATTATTCCACAAATAAGCATGGGTTCTCTAACCATACTTCTAGGATAACTCAATCCACAAATCATCTTCCCGTGAGTGCTTTAACCATAAGGGGACCACTTTGGATTTCATCCATTTCTACTTATTATCAACCATAATAAGACAATACCTAACCATAAACTTATTATCATCCATTTCTACCCAACCTTTGTGTTATAGGGATTTCTTTAAGGGTTAACATCAATGACAACCAAGCTTAATCAACAATCTCCTCCTTTGGCATTGATGGAAACACTGTGATGAAATAATGAAATCATATCACTCATTCTCCCCCTGGAACCATGCCTATGTCCTATGTATCTGATAAATATGCTCCCCTGGAACCATGCCTCTATCCTCTGCCTCTATCCTTTGCATAAAATAAATCTCTCCCCCAGGAACCATGCCTCTTTCCTCTGCATCTGATAAATATCTCCCCCTTTGTCATCAATGGAAAAGGTATCTTTTCATCTGGGGTTTCTCCCCCTGACTGAACTATCCTATTATGGTGATTCCTCATGTAAATATAATACATATAAGATAATCATTCAAAAAGAATTTATTTTGGAGTAGAAATAACTCCAAGTCTCTGGCGAAGATATTCAAAGGATTCTCATGGAAGTTGTTTTGTGAAGATGTCTGGCACTTGTTCTTTTGTTCCCACATAATAAAATCTGATGTTCTTTTATACAACCTGCTCCCGTAGAAAGTGATACTTTGTTGGAATGTACTTCATATTGGAGTGCATCACTGGGTTCTCCGAGCTACTGATGGTGCTTGTATTATCAGAATAGATTGGAATGGGCTCATCATACTCATCTTGTATATCTGTCAGAGTTTGTTTCATCCAAAGAACCTGTGTACAACATGATGTTGTTGCAATATACTCTGCCTCGAATATAGATAAAGATACATATGATTGTTTCTTGCTTAGCCATGATACTAAACACTCACCCAAGTAGAACGCTGCTCCATTGGGGCTTCATCGGTCATCAATACAACCTATCCAATCTACATCTGTGTAAGCAATAAGTGATAGATCCTTTCCTTTTGGATACTATAATCCAAACTCTTTTGTTCCTTCGAAATATCTGAAAATCCTCTTCACTGCTAACACATGTGACTGCTTTGGTGGTGCTTGAAATCATGCCACCTGTCCAATTGCCTACATTACATATAGTCTGGATGTTGTCACATAAAGTAGGCTGCCAATAATTGACCTATATTGCCTCTGATCTGTAGACTTCGAATCATCATCTTTTCTCAACTTGCAACTGGTTTGCATGGGAGTGATAACTGGTTTGCAATATTCCATTCCAAACCTCTTTAGCATTTCTTTGATATATTTGGTTAGAGAAATAAAGATTCCTTGGTTGATTTGACATATCTGAAGTCCCAAAAAGAAGGACAGTTCTCCAAGTAACGACATTTCAAATTCATTATGCATATCTTTTGCAAATTTCTAGCTTAACCTGTCATCATCACTACCAAAAATAATATCATCAACATAAACTTCAATTAATAAAATATTACCTTCACTTACGTTGATGTAGAGGTTGATGTCTGCACTTCCTTTTCTGAACCCTACCTACTGCAAATACTTATGTAGTTCCCAAGTGTCATTTTTCTCTATTTGATCCATTTTTTCTCTGTTTGATACTTATCCAGTCTAGAGTACCATGCTCCAAGAGCTTGTTTTAGACCGTACAATGCCTTCTTTAATTTACACACATAATCTATGTTCTCTGACAATTGAAATCCTTTTGGTTGTTCAATGTAGACTTCTTCTTCAAGTTCCCCATTCAAAAAAGATGATTTTACATCCATCTGATATACTTTAACATTTTTTGAGCATGCATAGGCTAAAATAAACTGGATTTCTTCCATTCTGGCAATTGGGGAAAATGTATCTTCAAAGTCGATTCCTTCAATCTGTGCATATCCTTTACATACCAATCTATCTTTGTTCCTTGTAACTTGTCCATCTTCATTTAATTTATTCCTGAAAACCCATTTTGTGCCGATCACATTCTTATTCTTTGGTCTTGGAACCAGTTCCCAAGTATCATTTTTCTCTGTTTGATCCAATTCTTCATTCATGGCCTTATTCCAAAATTCATCCTTGTTGGATTCTTCAAAATAGTTTCGTTCAATTGTAGATAAGAGTTCTAGGTGTGTTTGTTCTGGTGAATGTATTTTTCTTCTAGTCTCAACTCATGTATCTTTGTTTCCAATAATTTGATATGAAAGATGATTCTTCTGTACTCATTTGCTAGGTGTATTTGGAGATACTTGTTGAAATTGCTCTTCCGTTTCTATCAGATTCTCTTAATCTTCCTCTTCTACTTCATCTTCTACTTCTTCTTCTTCAAAAATTTGTTCCATTGATTTGTTTTCTTCTTCCTTTGATTCTGGTCTACCTGTTTCAACAATTTTTACGTCGATTCTTTCCACAACCTTTTTCAATTTTAGATTGTAACACGTGTATGCTTTCCTTGTACTTGAGTAACCAACAAGTACTCCTTTGTCCACACGAGATTCAAACTTTCCCATTATGCCATCTTCTCTTTTGATGTATCATTTTCTTCCAAAAACTATGAAGTGCTTCACATTTACTGGTCTTCCTTTCCATAGCTCGTAGGGAGCTTTATCAGTGTTGTTTCTTAGCATTACTTTTTTTTGAATGTGAATTGATGTATGCACTACCTGTGTCCAAAATATATCTATCAATTTCGAATCCATTAGCATTGTTCGAGTCATTTCCTGTATTGTCTTGTTCTTTCTTTCAACAACTCCATTCTGTTGAGGTGTCCTAGCAATGGAGAATTACATTTTTATTCCATGACTGTTGCAGTAGTCAATAAATTACTTTGAAGTGAACTCTCCTCCATTATCATATCTCAAGAATTTGATTCTTGAGTCCATCTCATTTTCAACCATTTCCTTATAGATCTTGAATTTTTCAAAATCTTATGACTTGTTCTTGAGAAAGAAAATTGCAGTCATTCTTGTATAATTTTCAACTAATAACATAAAGTATCTCTCACCTTTTAATCCCTTTGTTGTAGTTGGTCCAACTAGATTAGTATGCACAATTTCCAATGGTCTTGTTGTTGAATATTCCTTTAATTTGAACCTGGTCTTTGTTTGCTTTCCTTGTTGACAATGCTTGCATAAAGTGTTGGTTGGTTTCGTGATTCGGGGCATTTCTATGACTCCTTCTCTTTTGATGACTTTGACAAGGTTATCAAAATGCATGTGACCCATTATTTTGTGCAATAGCCAACTTTAATCTTCCTTTCCTAGACAACACTTTTCATTTCCAATTTCACTTAACACATATATGTTGTTTGAAGTTCTTACAGTTGTACCGATCAATTTCCTTGAACCTTGTCTTCTTATCTCACACTTTTGTGAATCAAAAGTAACTTTATGAACTTGGTCACACATTTGACTCAGACTTAGAATATTATGTTTCATATCGTCTACCAATAGAACATTTTGTGATTTTTTATTTGTTTTCCCAATTTGGACTATGCCTTCTCCAATGATTTTGGTTGAATTATCATTTCCGAAGGAGACCGATCCATTTCTTTCCTTTCACAATGTAGTAAATTTGTCTCTATCACCTATCATGTGTTTTGAACATGTAAACATACCAACCATGTTTCTTCTTCTTATCTTGTAGAGTGTCTGTGCATTCTTTATTTCTATATTGATCTTGCTTTCTTATCCATGTCATTTTATGAGGTTCTTGTCCATGACTGTTTTTATTCTATTGAGGTTCTTGTCTGTGACTGTTGTTATTCTATTGAGGTTCTTTAGGAGGGACTACCATTCTACAATTTTTGGCCATGTGTCCAAAATTGTTACATTTGTAACATTCCACTTCAGTGCTCAAAGATTCAAACCTATTGTAACTTCTTCTTTGTATTCCATTGGGTCTTCTTGAATAACCCCTTTGTGTATGATTCTCAAAGTTGTTATTGTTCCCGCTATTATCTCTTCAATTCACAGCTTTATGTCCAAAATTATTACATGCATGACATAAACCAAAAAATATAGTTTGATACCTAGGAGTTGAAGATATTCTAAAAGGAGGTTCTCCAATGAATCCTTCTTCTTCTTGAGGCCTATCTGTCTATTGTTGATTCTGAAATCTGAATCTTCTTGGTGGAGGAGTGTTCCTTTTTCTTGTCTAGTTCTTCTTTTAGTTTCTTGTTTTTCTTATTTTCTCTTCTGATAACTTCTATGGCACACATTAATTCTTCTTGATAGTCAACTTCTACCTCTTCAATTTATTCTTCAGATTCTTCATATCCTTCTTCAACTTCTTCATGTTCTTCTTCAGAGTATTTTACTACCATGAATAGAACTCTTTCTTTCTCACTGTCACTGACTTCATCTTCATCTGATGATGATTTGTCTTCTTTGGTGCATAAGGTTTTCTTAAAAACTTTCTTTCTAGTTCTTTTGCCTTTATATGTGTGTTTTCCTTTTGAGTAACCTTCATCATTTCTCTTTTTATTATGAGGACATTTGTTTGCAAAGTTACCAATACGATCACAATTAAAACAAATTAAAGGAAGCTTACCTGTATACCTACCATTGGTTCCCTTGTTCAGTCTTTTAACAAAGTTGGCCACTTCTTCATCATCTTCCGAGATGTCACTGTTGCTGCTATATTGTTCTTGTTGTTGTTTCTTTTTCTTTGATATTTTGGATGCTTTGAAGGATGTTTCTTTAACATCTGGATTTTCCTGTTCAGTTCTCATTTCATATGTTGTGAAGATTCCATGCAGTTTGTCCATGCTTATTGATTTTAGATCCTATCTTTCTTCTAGTGTTGATATCCTAGGGTTGAATCTCATAGGAAGAGATCTTAGTACCTTTTGAACAATTACAGATTCTTCAATTTATTCTCCCAATCCTATGATTGCATTCATTGTTTCATCGATTCGTAAGAAGTAGGCTACAATATTTTCATCTTCCTTCATTTTTAGTTGTTCGAACTGACCTCTGTAAGTTTGAAGCTTTGTTGCTTTGACATTTGTATCTCCTTCATAAATATTTCGAAGCTTGTCCCAAAACTCTTTAGCGAATTTACAATGTGAAACTTTGGTAAATATTGTATCACTGAGACCATTCAAAAACACATTTTTGGCTTTGGAATTATTCTCACCAAGTTTCACAGCATTGTCATTTGTTGGTGGAACTGTTGGTGTTGTGTATCCATCTATAATTGATTTTCAAACTTGAAATCCCTGTGCTTGTATATACGTCTTCATCCTTATTCTCCAAAAAGCATACTTTTGTCCATCAAAATGTGGTATTCCATTTTTGTACAAGTTGTTTCTCTCCATGATATACCTTTCAGTGGTTAAAATGATTTCTAAAGGAACCTGCTCTGAAACCAGTTGTTGGATTACTGAGAGGGGGGGTGAATCAGTAATAGATCAATTTAATCACTTTTAACCATATAATACAAGTGTTATATCAATGTATCATTATCATCCAATAACTGTAGAGTAAATAAGCAATGAACAAATGGACAATCATACACATACACAGTACACTAGTGTTTTACATGGAAACCCAAAGAGGGAGAAAACCATTGAATTCTTTTTCTTATATGTATTGAAGAATTTCATGCATTGGAAGCACCAACTTCCTTTGTTTTCCAACTGCAACTGAAAGGAGGCTCAAACCCCCTATTTTATTAGGCTACAACCTAATGGAACATCCAACTCCCCAAATCTCTGGCTACAACCAGAAAGAGGCTACAACCCCCTATGTTCTCTGGCTACAACCACCTGTTCTTGCCCCATCCAACCACCCTAAAATAGAAGTAGAATGATGAAAACACTGTCACATTATCATTGTGAGATATATCATTGTAAACCTATACCAATAAACCTAAACCATGCATCAACCATGCATCAACCTATACCTCAACTTGTAATCAACCTGTACCGTAAACAAGTGCATCAACCATGCACCAACCTTTACCAAACAACTTGTAATCAACATGTACCATAAAACAGTGCATCCAACCATGTATCAAGTATGTACCAATCATGTGTCAATTACTCATCAACTATTACTCATCAATATGTACCAACATCATCAACTATACACCTCATGTATGTGCCAACTCATCAACTTCTTATCTCAACCATGTACCCAACATGTACCTTAACCAAAATCCCTCATCAATTTCATCATACAAATATGATTTGTAACTCTGTAATAGACCTAGTGTATATTATTACATACCTTCAAACCTTCCTTAACTTTGACAACAAGAGACTAGCATCTTCATCAAACTTCTCACATGACTAGTTTTTGGGTTAGTTAACAACCCTAACTTGAAATGATGATAACTTTGTACGTATAATGAATAAAGATCTGAAACTAATAAGAAATGTTTTTCAATGTGTTTTATGCAATTCCTCCATGTTTCACTAATTTAACCTCTCATAAAAGGAGTTATAGCAAAAATGCATACCTTGCTAAATTTTGGCTTATTCTAGAGAGCAACATTGTAGAGCATTACCCACACAAAATATTTGTTGAATCGATATGAAATTGTTACAAAGCATACTAAATATGGTACTCTAACCAACACATTTGGTATCACTAAATTTGGATATGTTATTAAGAAGTTATGACGCTTTTACCCGAAGCACCTATTTTTGACTAGTTTCAGGACTAGCCACAAACCCTGTCTTCCACGGAGTGTAACTCCAAAAATACAACGACCCACAAGATGATTTTTTTACCACAGATACTTGGATATGTTTCCTCAATGGAATATCAATTTAAAAGTATGAATCATTCTAGAAAAAAATTTACTGTGAAAATGGTGAGATGACCTGGAAAAAAAAAAACATACCTTAGAAAGCATCATCAAAAGAATTTATCCTTCCTTGAATTCTGGCCTTCTTTTCTTCACTTTCCTTAGAAATTTATCTTAGATATATTTTGGTTACCTTAGAAACCTATAGGTATCCAATATTCTCAATTTTTATTTAAATGAGAGAGCCTTTCCTCTTATTTATACTCTCCAAGTAGCTTCCTTAAAAACATCTTCTAGGTCACTTTGCCCACTTTCCTTATTTTAGGGTTAACCCACTACTAATTTCTCCATTAAATTTATTATTTAAATTATTAATTTTGTATTCTCTTTGAATTATAGTGAACTCATCACTTCACTATATTATTTACCTTTAAAAACACTTAAACCACTTTGACTACTTTGACCTTTTGGGGCTACTAGATGACATATGAGGGTCCTCCAACTTCATAATGCCATAAATCTCAAACTGTGAGGATTTATGTGACGTTCCACATACCACTAGAAATGGAATGACATGTAATATACATATAGAATAGTATTACCTAAAAATATATAAAAAATCATGCCATTATCCATCAAACAAACTTGGGTCCATTACCCAAACCTGGATTCTCGAACTTCTCATGGGCATAACTCTCTAACCGTGAGGATTTATGTGACGTTCCACATACCACCATAAATGAAATGAAAAGATTTATCATCCTAGGATAGTTTCACTGACAAATTCAGTGGCATTCATCTCATTATTCCACAAATGATCATGTGTTGTCTAACCATACTTCTAGGATAACTCAATCTGCAAAGCGTCTTCCCATGAGGGCTTTCAGCATAACAGGACCACTTTGGAGTTCATCCATTCCTACTTATTATCAACCATGATAAGAAATAATGATTCATATTTACATCAAACAATATTGGGTCCATTACCCAACCTTTATGCTACGGGGCATTCTTCAAGGGTTGACATCAATGACAACCAACCTTAATCAACAAAGAAGCCAAGGAATGGTCAAAACAAGGTGCAACAGAAGAAAGGGGGTGTGTCCAACAAAGGCACTCAGTCGGGGAACAAGAACAACACCCATGCGCCATAGGAACAAGATAAACATATTGAGATATCATAGGGGACCACATCAAGTGCTACTCAATAGGAACAAGGTCAAACCAAGAGGCCATTCATACAAACAGGGGGTGCACATAACAAAGATAAGTTGCACAAAACACCACCAGAATACACGATTATAGAGGATGACGTGGACCTCGTAGCCCAGATGGTCTAGGATCTTATAGTGGAGGACTATGATGAAGCTCAGTGCCAAAGGGATGGGATGCAGGATGAGTTGGAATACATGAGGTAGATCCAAAAGAAAATCAGATAAAAATAGAGGGTCGGCAGAGGAATAGAAGTAGTTTCAACAACATCACAAAAATGAGTCGATGTTGGATCGAGCAAACAGGATAGGATCTAGACGACAACACAACCAAGCTCAAAATTTCACATCACACCTAGCATGTTGTGCATGGATGAAATCGTGGGGAAGAAAAATTTAAAGGATTTGGACCAAATACATTTGGTAATGAGGTGGATACCAACCAAGGCCTTGTATAAACTACAAGTCACAATTGCATAGGAGGTACAGTCGCGCGCATGCATAAATGCACCATAATTGTCGTAGACAAAGGACAGTCAAGACGAGTTGGAACTGGTAACTGAGCAAGTCAAGATCAAAACCAAAGAGGAGAAGGACCACATGAATAGGATAGACTTGGGATTGGTCGTAGCCTATGATAAAATTCCAAAGAGCACGCAGACAGAAGAGCTGACAGTGACGCAAAAGATTTATCAGATTGTACAGACAATCGATCAATAAAATAAGGAGATCGAGAACCTCCAGGAATAGCTCATACCTACCACTTTTCCAAAGGTGAAGGAGTAGAGGAAGCAGGAAGCAACAATGCATATAGAAGATATGGAGTGACAAGTTCGCGTAGCGGCTGACTTGTTCAAGAAAGAAGCACAACTATGGACAAAGCTGGAAGAGGATCAACAGGTCCAACAATGGGACTAAGAAGAAGAGAGGATAAGCACATATATCCAAGACCTCAAGTAGAGGTAGAAGACAATGTCAATCACTGACCGCATTAAAGGAGTGCAGGATATGAGGAAGATGTAGGTATAACTCATAGTTGTGTAGACACAAAAGAAGGAGCGCCAAGATCAAATGGAACCGCTCCAAGAATGGGTAGAAAAGGTCATTGCATAGGAAGAAGACACAAAGAAGAACATGGCACAAACTTAGATAGAGTGTGCATATATGATCAACGATGATATTGCAGTGCAGGTATTGGACACACTTAGGGAGAAGACTGTGCATGCTCAAACACAAGAAAAGGAACTCACAAATAAATTCTAGGCTCTCGTGGGATAAATCAAATAGGCACACAAGGTTTATGTGGCTCTGGACGAGCCACATGTCAGTGTTGGGGACATGTTGGATGCATGACTAGCTAGGAAGAAAGGCTATTTTTGGAGGAAAAGAATGCAAAAGACAATTGGAAGGAAAATTAACACGTGTAAGAGAAGCAGGTGAAGCGTGCATGTAAGGAAAACCTAATGACATTAGGGTTAGGGTTTTTGTAATGCATTATAATGGTTGGTGAGATGAGGATATAAATAAATAGCACTTAGGTAAGATGAAAGAGAGGAGATAGAGAGGACATCCAGAGGGAGGTAGAGAGAGAGTGGGTTGTAAGAAATGTATGAGTCATTAATCTGGTGAGCCAGAGAAGGAGTGAGTGACTCGATCCTGAGGGTTAGATCGCAGCCTGAGGAGCCTGGTGTGATCTAGTCAGCCTCGTAGGGATCAAGGAGCCTGTGGGAGAGAGGAAGAACTAAGATTGTAAACACATGCAGTGTGATATATTTCTAAACTATAATAAAAGATTGAGAGCCAAATCTTTGTGGACGTATCCCAGGAGGGGGTAAACCACAATAACACCATGTTATGTGAATGTATGAATTCATATTTATGTTAGATTAATTGATTAATGTTAGATAAATGAAGCAACTAAGTAGATCTTATATTCCACATGCATGCATCAAATGAATGTTATAAATAGATATGGGATTGAAGGAATAAAGTTTACATCGCATAACCTCATATCTCTCTTAGTCTTAGGTTGAAAACACCTGAGTATTGCAACCACCCATAGAGATATCTCGAGTGAGATTGTGCAATACATCGTCTGTAATGTGTTTCCCTCTGGCTTGCTAGAGGGGTCGATAGTTTTAAAGGGCTTTTTTTGGGAAGCTTACTAAATCTAAACAGGGTCAATATGTGATGGTAAGACTAACATAAGAGTAGAGAACAAAACCAACAAGGAGATTTTTGATTAATTGGGTTGGTTGTCATTGATTTCAACCCTTGAAGAAATTCTTGTAGCACAAAGGTATCGGTAAGGGACCTAAGTTTGTTTGAGGTATAAAGGAATGACGATCAATTAATTTATAACTAATAATATTCTAGATGGATAATACATGTCATGCCATTTCTAGTGATATGTGGAACGTCACATAACTCCTCATGATTAGAGAGTTATGGCCATGTGAAGTTGGGGAACCCTCATGGGTTATCTAAAAGCTACTAGAAGGTCAAAGAAGTAAAATTACTCTAGAAACTCCTAGAAGAATTTGACGAGTCAAAGTGTGTGAAACTAGGAGTTAATCATGGGTATAGTTGTTTCATTAAGAAAATAATTAAAAATAAAGTGGTAATTAGTTGCAACAAGAAGTTGTGAGTTTGGTAATTATGGTAAAGTGGTTGTGATGAGAAAATTGAATAGTCAAAGTGGTTAACCAAGAAATAAATTAAATAATAAAGTGGTTGCATCAAGAAGTTAGTCAAGGGAAAAGAAGCTATGAATTGAATAATTATATAAAAGTTAGTTGCAACAAGAAGTTTTGAGTAAAGAGAAATTATTTAAATAATAAAGTAGTCAAAGTGGCTAAGTGGACAAAATGGTTAAGTGGATAAAGTGGCTAAGTCGACAAAGTGGTTAAGTGGATACTTCTAGAGGAAGCTACTTGGAGAGTATAAATAAGAGAGAAAGGGTATCCCATTAGTATCCATTGAGCATATTGAATATATAAAAGTGAATGAGGTAACCAAAGGATATATAAGGTGAATTTCAGAGGGGAGGTGAAGTAAAGAAGGCCAAAATTCAAGGGAGGATAAATTCTTTTGATGATGCTTTCTAAGGTATGTTATTTACAGGTCATCTCACCATTTCCGAAATAACTTTTTTTATAGAATGATTCATACAACAAAATATGGATAATTTTTAGAAAACATATCCAAGTAACTATTATACAAATTTCAACTTGTGGGTCATTGTATTTTGGGAGTTACACTCCATGGAAAATAGGGTTTTTGGCTAGTCCTGAAACAAGTCTAAAACAAGTGTTTTGGGTAAAAATGTCATATCTTCTTCATAACAGATCCAAAGTAAGTAAGACTAAATTTATTGGTTAGAGTACATTTTGTATTATGTTTTGTACCATTTTGATATTTACACAACAAATATTCTGTTTGGGGCATTTTCTACAAGTTTGATCTCTAGAATAAGCCATAATTCAACAAGGTATGCCATTTTTTCTATAAATCCTTATTTGGGAAGTTTCAAGAAGTGAAACCTGGAGAAATTGCAGACAAGACACTGAAGAACATTGTGTACTATTTTTAGACCTTTATTCATTATAGGTACATAGTTATGATTATTTCAATCTAGGGTTGTTGACTAATCCAAAATTAGTCATGTGAGACTAAAGTAAAATTTGATGAAAATGATAGTCTCGTGTTAAGGAAGGTTTGCAGGTATGTGATCATATACACTAGGTCTTTTACAGAGTTACAAATCATATTTGGATGATGAAATTGATGAGGCAGTTTTTTTGAGGTTAAGGTACAGGTTGATGCATGGTTCAAGTTATTGGTACAGGTTGTTTGGTGAAGGTTGATTGGTATAGGTTGACATTGATAGGTTGACAGTAGGAGTGGTTGATTTAGTGAAAATGACATATTTTCTACATTTGGAATTTGTATTTTAGGGTGGTTGGAAGGGGTAAGGACAGGTGGTTGTAGCCACCTTTTGGTTGTAGTCGGAGAGCATAGGGGGTTGTAGCCTGCTTTTGGTTGTAGCCAGAGAATTGGGGATTTGGAGATTCCTTCAAGTTGTAGCCTGATAAACTAAGGGGTTGGAGACTCCTTCCAGTTTCAGCTGGAAAACAAAGGAAGTTGGTGCTTCGAATGAATGTATTTCTTAAAGACATATAAGAAAAATCATTATGTGGTTTTCTCCCACTTTAGGTTTCCACGTAAAACGTTTTTGTACTGTGTATGTGTATGATTTATCATTTGTTCATTGTTTATTTACTCTTCAAATATTGGATGATAATGATACATTGATAATAAAGAAATATAACACTTGTATATTATGGATATTATTTCTCTATTACTGATTCACCCCCCCTCTCAGTAATCCAACAAAAAAAGCATGGAGGAAAATTTTTGGCATGCTAAGAGAATCTGTGGAAGAACAATAGGAAGAGACGGAGAAGGAAGAACAATAGCAAGGGATGGAGACTGAGAAGATACGCGAAAAAGTAGAAACTATAGAGGAAATTGATCAAAATGAAGACCTTGAAGAAGTTTATGAGTAGACATTCAACCATCCTAGACAACTATCAGCAGAGAACAATGTTGAAACTATTGAAGAGAACCCTCTGGAACAAAATACCCATACATGTGTAATTGAGGAAGGACATTCCGCCACCCTGACTACTCCGACGAAGAGAAAATCGGTTGTAGAGTTTGTTGTGTTCTTACCCACGAGAAGCACAAGGTCAATGGGTCATGAACCTATGATAGTAGAACCACCCACCATCAAAACCTTAGGTGTCCCACAAGAAATATCTACATGGTAAATTGGTGGTGATGCAGAGGACATTATATAAAAAATCATAGAGGAATCCCCCATTGTTGAAATAAGGGATAATGTCGAAGCCATGACTGGTCATGAACAATTCAATGAATGGGATAATACATAAGAACAAACCTTTGAAGTTCTTGTTACATGAGAACCAGACATGAATGAAGAAATCAATGAGGGGGTTTGTACATAAGAAGTAGCCTTTGATGTTTTTGTTACACAAGAACCAGGCATGAATGAGGAAATCAGTGATGGGGTTGCTACACAAGAATCAAACTTTGAATTTATTGTTACACAAGAACCAGGCATGAATGAAGAATTCAATGAAGGGGGAGTTACACAAGAACCATCCTCTAAAGTGCTTGTTACACAAGAACCATGCATGAATGAATAAATCAATGAAAGGGTTGCTACACAAGAACCAACCTCCAAATGATCAGTTGATGATGAGTTTGTTGTACAATAATCCGTCAAGGTAAATATAGAAGAAGGGGATACCAACACAAGAAACATTATGGAAGGTAAGAAGAAGTCCTCTCTATTTAAACAAATAATGAAACTAAAAAAGAGAAATATGAAGTTAAGACATAATATCAAAGAATCAAAGAGGATAGTTAAGGATACTAAGAGGCCAAAGGTGTTGGATTACTGTGACGGGGGGTGAATCAGTAATAGCGTAATTATAATCCTTTTTCTTCAAATGCTATATCAATGTAGAATTATTATCCAATAATGAGCAGTAAGAAATAAACATTCACACACATACACAGTACACCAGAGTATTATGTGGAAACCCAGATCAGGAGAAAACCACAGAATGCTTTTTCTTATATGTCTTGAAGAATCACATTCATTGGAAGCACCAACTTCCTTTGTTTTCCAGCTGCAACTGGAAAGAGGCTCCAACCCCCTAGTTTCTCAGGCTACAACCTGAGGGAAGATCCAACTCCCCAATTCTTTGGCTACAACCAAAAGGAGGCTATAACCCCCAATGTTCTCTGGATACAACCAGAAGGTGGCTACAACCACCTGTCCTTGCCCTGTCCTACCACCCTGAAGTAGAAGTAGAATGATGGAACCACTGTCACACTATCACTGTGATATATACCATTGTAAACCTGTAGCAATAAATCTGAACAATGCATCAACCTGTATCTCAACCTATAATCAACATGTACCATAAACAAGTGCATCAACCATGCACCAACCTGTAATCAACCTGTACCATAAACAAGTGCATCAACCATGCACCAACCTGTAATAAACCTGTACCATAAACAAGTTCATCCATCCATGTACCAAGTATGTTCCAATCATGTTTCAACTACTCATCAAATATGACTCATCAATATGTACCAACATCATCAACTATACACCTCATGTATGTGAGCCAAATCATCAACTAATTGTCTCAACCATGTACTCAACATATACCACAACCAAAAGCCCTCATCAATTTCATCATCCAAATATGATTTGTAGCTTTATAATAGACCTGGTGTATATGATCACATTCCTACAAACCTTCCTTAACTTTAAAAATAGGAGACTAGCATTTTCATGAAACATTTATTTAGTCTCACATGCCTAGTTTTGGATTAGTCAACAAACTTAACTTGAAGTAATCATAACTTTGAACCTGTAATGTATAAAGATCTGAAAATGATAAAAAAATGTTCTTCAGTGTGTTTTATGCAATTCCTCCAAGTGTCACTACTTGGAACCTCTCAGAAAAGGAGTTATGGCAAAAATGACATACCTTTCTGAATTTTGGCTTATTCTAGAGATAGACCTTGTAGAGCGTGAACTGCACAAAATGTTTGATAAATTGATCTAAAACTATTACAAAGAATACTAAATACTTTTCCCTAACCAACGCATTTGGTCTCACTGAATTTGGATTTGTTAGGAAGAAGTTATCACATTTTTACCCAAAACACCTGATTTTGACTAGTTTCAGGACTGACCACAAACCCTATTTTCCACGGAGTGTAACTCCCAAAATAGAACGACCCACAAAATGAATCTTTTACCACAGATACTTGGATATGTTTTCTCACTTTCATAGAAATTTAACGGTCTGAATCATTATAAAAACAAATTTATAGAGAAAATGGTGAGATGACCTGTAAATAACATACCTTAGAAAGCACCATAAAAAGAATTTATCCTTCCTTGTATTTCGGCCTTATTTTCTTCACCTTTACTCGCATTTCAAGTTTATATATCCTTGGTTACCTCATACACATATATATATTCAATATTATCAAGTTTTATTCAAATGAGAGAACCTTGCCTCTTATTTATACTTTCCAAGTAGCTTCCTTAAAAACATCTTCTAGGTCACTTGGCCCACTTTCCTTATTTTAGGGTTGGGTCCACTTCTAATTTCTCCATTAAATTTATTATTGAAATAATTTATTCTGTATTCAATTTGAATTATAATACACTCATCACTTCACTTTATTATTTACCTTTTAAAATCTCTTAAACCACTTTCATTACTTTGACCTTTTAGGGCTTTTAGATGACATATGAGGGTCCTCCAACTTTGTAAGGCCATAACTCTCAAACCGTGAGGAGTTATGTGACATTCTACATACCACTAGAAATGGCATGACATGTACTATCCATATAGAATATTATTATCTGAAAATATATCATAACTCATACCATTACCCATCAAACAAACTTGGGTCCATTACCCAAACCTAGGGTCTCCAACTTCTCATGGCCATAACTCTCTAACCGTGAGAAATTATGTGATGTTCCACATACCACTGGAAATGAAACGACAAGAACTATCCATATAGGATATTTTCCCTAACAAATTCACTTTCCTTCATCTCATTATTCCAAAATTAAGCATGGGTTCTCTTACTGCACAAAGCGTCTTCCCTTGAGGGCTTTCACCATAAGGGAACCACTTTGGAGTTCATCCATATTTACTTCTTATAAAAAATGACAAAACAATAATGAGTCATATTTATATCAAACAATATTGGGTCCATTACCCAAACCTTTCTGCTACGAGTCTTTCTTCAAGGGTTGACTTCAATGACAACCAACCTTAATCAACAATCTCCCCCTTTGGCATCAATGGAAACACTCTGATGCAACACTGAAGTCATATCACTCATGCTCCCCCTAGAACCATGCCTCTGTCCTCTACATCTAATAAATCTTCTCCTCCTAGAACCATGCCTCTATCCTTTGCATATGATAAATCTCTTCCCCTTTGTCATCAATGACAAAGGTATCTTTCCATCCGGGGCTGCTCCCCCTGACAGACTGTCCTCTTATGGTGCTTCCTCATGTACATCTAAGACATATAAGATAAGAATTCAAAAATCATTCATTTTTGGAGTAGAAATAACTCCAATCCTTTGGCGAAGATATTCAAAGGCTTCCCGTGGAATTTGTTTTGTAAATTTGTCTGCCACTTGTTCTTTTGTGCCCACATACTCAACTATGATGTTCTTTTCTGCAACCTATTCCTGTAGAAAGTGATACTTGATTGGATTGTTCTTAGCCTTGGAGTGCATCACCAAGTTTTTTGAGATACTGATGGCACTTTTATTATCACAATATATTGTAATGGGCTCATCATACTCAACTTGTATATCTGTCAAAGTTTTTTTCATCCAAAGAACCTGTGTACAACATCCTACTGTTGAAATATACTCTGCCTCTACTGTAGATAGAGATACCGATGATTGTTTCTTGCTTAGCCATGATACCAAACACTGACCTAAGTAGAATTCTACTCCACTGGTCCTTCGTCGGTCATCAATACAACCTGCCCAATATGCATCTGTGTAGGCAATAAGTGATAGATATTTTCCTTTTGGATACAATAATCCAAACTCTTCTGTTCCTTTGAGATATTTGAAGATCCTCTTTACTCCTAATACATGTGATTGCTTTGGTGTTGGTTGAAATCATGCCACCTGTCCAACTTCCTGCATTACATCTAGTCTAGATGCTATCACATATAGTAGGCTACCAATCATTGACCTATATTGCCTCTGATCTGTAGACTTTGAATCATCATCTTTGCTCAACTTACAACTGGTTTGCATGGGAGTGATAATTGGTTTGCAATCTTCCATTCCGAACCTCTTTAGCATTTCTATGATATACTTGGTTTGAGAAATAAAAATTCCTTGTTTTCTTTGACGTATCTGAAGTTCCAGAAAGAAGGATAGTTCTCCAAGTAATTACATTTCAAATTCATTCTGCATGTCTTTTGCAAATTTCTAGCTTAACCTGTCATCATCACTACCAAAAATAATGTCATCAACATAAAATTCAATTAATAAAATATTACCTTGACTTACCTTGATGTAGAGGTTGTTGTCTGCACTTCCTTTTCTAAACCCTTCCTACTACAGATGCTTATCTAGTCTAGAGTACCATGCTCTAGGAGCCTATTTTAGACCATACAAGGGCTTCTTTAATTTACACACATAATCTGTGTTCTATGACAACTAAAATCCTTTTCGTTGTTCAATGTATACTTCTTCTTCAAGTTTCCCATTCAAAAAAGATGATTTTACGTCCATCTGATATACTTTAACATTTTTGGATCATGCACAAGCTAAAAGCAAACGTATTGCTTCCATTCTGGCAACTGGGGCAAATCTCTCTTCAAAGTCGATTCCTTTAATCTGTGCATATCCTTTACATACCAATCTAGCGTTGTTCCTTGTAAACTGTCTATCTTCATTCAATTTATTCTTGAAAACTCATTTTGTGCCGATCACATTCTTATCTTTTGGTCTTGGAACCAATTCCCAAGTGTCATTTTTCTCTATTTGATCCAATTGTTCATCCATGGCCTTATTCCAAAATTCATCCTTGTTGGCTTCTTCAAAATAGTTTGGTTCAATTGTAGATAAGAGTGCTAGGTGTGTTTGTTCTGGTGAACAGATTTTTATTCTAGTCTCAACTCCTGCATCTTTGTTTCCAATAATCTGATCTGAAGGATGATTCTTCTGTACTCATTTTCTAGGTGTCTTTGGTGATACTTGTTGAAATTTCTCTTCTTCTTCTGTCATATTCTCTTCATCTTCATCTTCCTCTTCTTCTTCTTTTTCATCTTCTTCTTCAAAAAGTTGTTCCATTGATTTGTTTTCTTCTTTCTTTGATTCTGGTCTGCCTATTTCATCAATTGTTACATTGATTCTTTCCACAACTTTGT